>JAQFXW010000549.1:0-18210 GCA_034693945.1 Dendrobaena attemsi
AGTGAAGAACTTGCTCAAGGTCCTTAAGCGGCGGGTGGGATTCGAACCTGCTACCTTTCGGTTGCAAGGCGGCGACCCTCACCACTACACTACCGCGTCCCATATGTCACTGCTTAGCATGCAGGATAAAATCACTAAAGCTTTCAATAATAATGAATACTCCATAGGAATCTTTTTTTGACTTGGCCAAGTCATTCGACACGATAAATCATAATATCCTAATAAAAAAATTAAATATATATGGAATTCGTGGTACCCAACTCAAATGGTTTGCAGATTACCTCGAGAACAGGTATCAGCTGGTTAGATGTAATGGCGTTAGCTCAATCCTTTGCTTAATCAAATTCGGTGTACCTCAAGGGTCCATACAGTCTGGGCTTCGCATACAAGTAAAACCTTAAGAAATTAATAATCCTTCAAAAACGTGCTGTTCGCTGTGTAGCCAATGTTCAGTAAAGGGCCCACACTGTATAGTTATTCACTGATTTTAAAATATTGAGAATTTACCAAATTCGGCAGCTTCAAATAGGGATCTTTATCGCTATGACCACAGCCTCTTACCCATAGGCTATCAAAACTTCTTTACCCTGAATAGGGATGTGCACCTACACAGGACAAGAAGCTGTAATTCTTATATACCCAAAGCCCATACAAAATCACGACTCAATTCGATACGTTGTGCTGGACATCGAGTATGGAACGACATCCCCCTAGCTATCCGCCTTCTACCAAATATTCAGCTATTCAGACAAAAATTATACACCCATTTTGTCGACAAAAGAAAACCTACTGTTTACTAGCACCGTGACTGTACTTTGATTGGTAATAGGCCGCTCGCCTTCACTATTGTTATGATAAAATGTGCGTGTTGTTGTTCATGGAGTCTTGCCTAGTTATGATTTTAGTTAAGGTAACATTTTCTTTTTCATTCTATGCTGTTTTGGTTCTGATTTTGTTATAAAAAGTAACGGTCATCAAATAACATGTAACAAACCCACTCAGGTGGCCTTGGCTTGCGGGTCGTTGACCCCTTCTGGGTCTCCTGCAGGGGTGACCATGTTGTTGTTGGTTAACCAGTTGCATGTACTTTGTTTGTCATGGTTACCGAAATAAATGACTTATGACTTGCGTGCACAGTCCTGAAATTCAAATTGTTTTATACATTTTGGCTTGCAGCTGAGATTGAAGAACTTTCTGGACGACTGAAAGCTTCTCGACAGCGAGTTACAGACCTTGAACGCAACTTCAGCTCAGCAAATAATTCCAGCCAAAAGAATGAAAAGGTTCTGCTGTGGTTGTCGTTTGTCTAAATGAGGACTGTTGTTTTTGTACTAATTTCTGATACTTGTGTGTTCCATTTACCTCTTATTGTTAATTGCTATTTAAGTTTTTATATGTCAGAAACTTATGTACTAGTTAAAGGAAGCGTTTTTTTGCTGCTAACCATATCATGTGTGGAAAATGAGTTTCCTCAGTTTCCATAAATTACTTGTGACTCCATAAAAAGTTAAAATATACTTACTAGCTGTAACAAGGATTTCTCAACATTTCATAGTGGATACACAACCAAAGCAACAGATTAGTCAACTGTCATAATCCTGCAGGCACAATGACAGAATTTATCATTTAAAATCTCAATGACTAAAATAGGGAACAGCCGACTATATAGATTAATTTCATGATGCTATCTGTTATCTACCACCCTAAGTGATATACCTACACTGTTTTAATAATTTCTTCATGAGTTGATTTAAATATTGATTTTGCAGTCAAACAAAGAGCTTTCAAAAGATTTGGAGAAACAGAAACTCGACTTATACAGAGTGACGTAAGTCATTCGTTCATATACTGCCTCAGCTGTTCCCATGGGCTATATAAGTCATTCATTCGTATTGGCAACCTCTTAAGTGTACTACCACTCCAAGATGCTCCTGATCACTGCTCTGATGCTGAGTCAGTGTCAACATGCCAATGTGCATTATTTTATCAATGCCACGTAGCAAAGGAAGGCTGAGTCGACTTTGTGAGTTTTGATCAGAATACTCTTCAAATCATTGGCATTAATGCAAACTCCCATCATTAATCATCTTCTTATTGTAAGCATCATTTATTACATTTGTATTCTTTTCTCACTGTTTTACATTGTTTGAGTTGATCTGTTTTTCCAGCAAATCAAATGAAGAATTCCAACAGCACAATGCCGAACTTCAGGGAAAGCTACAACAAAAGGTACATACATAAGGTGGCACTGGCACATACATATATGCTTATATATTTAATATGAGGGCCTTTGTTTGTTTTGTCAGATTGTAATCCTCCTTCTTTCCTCATTTTAAATCCTATTTGCAGTTTTAGTACATTGTTGGTGTATTGATTTGGTTATTCTGTTTACTAAAACATAGTTTTAAGTAGCAGATTTCAGTGATATGTTATCTTAAAATACAATTCTTCCTTGTTATCTTTGTCAGCAACAAAGTTTTGTGTGAGCTTGTAGCTTGATGGGTGCTGCCTCTGACTTTGAGCATTTGTTGAAAGTGAAGGCCAAGTGATATTGTCTCGTTTTCTCTCTGGCTGCAGATCACTGAGTCTGCACGAGTGGAAGATGAACTAATTGAGCTGAGGGGAAAACTTGAAATTACCGAACTATATGTTCAGCAGGTAATATCAGTTCATGCGATGTTGAGTTATCATGTTATCTTCTAAAGCATGTTGTTTGTCTCTAGTTTTTCATATCTTTTGCTTGTATGTTTCTGCTATGGTCTAGGTCCTGCTATACCTGCTGCATACAATTTCTTCTGTTTGTCGTTGCTTTCATGATTCTGTTTCTGGTGCCATTCTCCTGAACTTTTCAACTCTGCGCTTTTCTCTTTATGTGATTGTTTTCGTGCCGCATTTCCCTGCCCTTCTTTCCTGCAGCCTTTCTTGTGCTGTTAACTCTCTTCTGCACAGTGGTCTTGTAGTTTTTGTGTGCTGAACTGTTTAGACAAAGGCCAGACGTTTGAAGGTATCACCAGTACAGAATCTTCTTTGAAAGTCAGTGCAATTGGCTAGACCATCTTGGATAACAATAGTACTCTGATGAACAGACAAGACACAGGGGTGACAATTTTACCCCATATGGCTACCTCCGTGACATCGGCTTCTCTTCTTTAGACATTTTCTGCCATTAATACTGTCAACATTGATTGTCAACTCTTTGTTTTCTCCGGTTCGTAATATCTGGCGAGCGCATTTCTATTTAAATTATACCGTTGCAGTTGCAGAGTGGAAGAGACCTTCCAGATCAGAATACTCTTCAGAAGATGGATAATCTGGTAATGGAGAAGACAGAACTACAGACAAAACTACAACAGGTTCTGAGAGATTCATCTTCATTTGCATAGGAATTAACTTGCATGTATTGTATATGTGTCTAGTTCCACTAGATTCTTCTGTGACTTTGAATAAAAATCTACAGAAAGAAGTTGATAACATAGAGTTTCTACTACCATTCCAATTCCCTATCCTAGTGATTTGCCCTGAGGATGTCTCTTGTGACAGTGATTGCTCACAAGAATTTACGAGGTTCGTAAGCGCTATATAGTATATAAAAGCGCTATATATAATTTTGTAGCAGGTATGTTTATGCAAGTATATCTGTATATGTATGTTCACATGTATATTTGCATGTATTCGGTGCATTTTGACTTTAATGATAACAGTACTAGCTATATCGTTAAACTAAGACTAAAGTATCATACCAGGTTATGTTATGATTATGTGCCCTTCTCTCTATTAAGTGACTGAGAAACCATTTACGGAAATACCAGAGAAAAGCTTGAATATATTTGATCTTGTCAAGGAAAGTTTAAGCTCAACTGTTGTTCACCTGTTGTTTGTTATTAGCAAGAGGATGTTGTGTCAAAGCTCGTTGCGGAACACAGCGCCACAGAACTTCAGTACAGACAATATATGGAACAACTTCAGCAACAGCTACACAATTTCCAATCACAGGCAAGTTGATGCTACTCATTTTACCTAGGTGTGTAGAAAAGTCATGTTTCATCTATCCATCGGTACTTTGTGAGCAACAAGAACATATTCATAAGACCTGGAAAGGTCTTCTGTATATTCACATGTATATTTGCATGTATTCGGTGCATTTTGACTTTAATGATAACAGTACTAGCTAATAGCTATATCGATATTTTTAATCGATGGTTAATATGGTGCATTAGACTGGGAGAAGTCTCCTCTGAAAATGTAATAGTGATGCTATATAAATTGCAATTACATTTACAACAGACAGGTCTTGTATGGATTTGCTTACAAGGACATTTCCTGATTGTGTCTGTGTTTGATAGGTGGCAAGTTTGGCCTTTGAAAGAGATGAACAGAGACGATTGTGTCAGGATTTAGAAGCAACTCTCAGTAATGTAAAAGCAGAACAAGGTACGTAAATGGATTTTTTGTTAGTCTCTGTATTTGTTACTTACTGTGGCTCTATAACTAACAAACATACTACTGGCATCTATTGTGGCTAAATGTTTCAATACTTAATCTGTGAAATCATTTGAACCAAGAAATTAATTAATGATGAATAGATAATAAAATTTGAGTTTTGTTGTAATTCTTGTTTTTAGTATGATTCTGTCGTTTCTCTTTATTGGGTTAGATTCTGTTGGTGAGAATCACATAGAGGACACCCACGAAAAAATTCAGATGAGTGACACCATTGAAAAGCTGTCAGCACATCTGGCAGCTGTGAACAAAAACCTTGAAGTACAGGTTGCAGACAACTCCCAGCTGAGCAGGTTCTTCTTCCAATCCTCAGTTATTTAGTGAAGTTTGTGTATGGGTGTATTATGGAGTTTTTGAGTTCAAACCCTCTCAAAGGATTTCTTTTAGCTTTTTCTATGTGTAGATGAAATTTATGGTGTTTTTCAACTACTTTCCACGAACGAAGAGCCTTTTCGAAATTATTTCCTGGCTACACCTACGAGTTGCTCGTGTTATTCCGTGATTAGATCCCAATGTCAGTTTTTATATTTACGGCTGAAAGCAGTTTGCTGAAGCTCTTGCCATGTTCCTCTGCATCCAGTGTATTAATTCCAGTCAGTTTCAATTCTTGTAGCATATTGGAAAAGTTTGTTCGGGTGAGGCATTGTTGTTGCCATGTTTGAGCTGAAACTGTTCAACCACTCCTCTTCAGACTATTGTTGAAGGACTGATCACTAAAAGAATTGAATGATTTCTTATTTGACCTGACTTTGTTTAAATAAAATTCCAGGCTGGTGATTGAGAAAGAGGAGCGAATTGTGGAGCTTGAGTTTGAAGTGGAGAGGCTCGGAAACTCCACAGCCGATAAAGACAAACTTCTGGAGACGATTCAGAGCGATAAGACAGCGCTGAGTAGAGCCGTGGCACAAAACAAGGAACTGAAGAATCAGTTGGCTGAACTGCAAAATGGGTTTGTCAAAATGGTAAGCATCTGTTCATGTTAAAAGCCCAGTAGCTAAGGTGAGTCTTTAACGATGCGGGATGCACGTAAAATGTATGGAAGACTAATCCCTCTCATCGTTTGAGGATTAATAATCAACATCATTATTTTTGCTTATGTGCTTGCAAGTGCTTGGTCTGTCACCTACTTATATCCCTCTAAAGAGTTGTTGTCAGCAGTCAGCTCAAGATGCTTATTGCTAGATGACTTTTTGTTATGAGTATATTTCTAAGCAAAGCAGTTTAATGGTGGATTGGAGTTATTAAAATCATTTTAAAAATTCAAATACCTTTTAAAATTATAAATGACTAATTGCACAATGTGTATCGAGATGGCCTTTCATGGTTGGCTACACTTGCTGGTTCCCTCCCTGAAATTGCTGAAGCCAGTCACTGAAGGTGTGGTTGATCCTAATAGAACAAGAACTGTCCTGTTGTATCAATCGATCAGTATGATCTCGATAGTGTCCCTCTAAGGAGGTGCTTCCAGCTTACCCACGACTGAACAGAATAGTGATGAGTAAAAGGCCGCTGTATCAACGTGGTGTTGAATGGTTGCAGAGTACAGAAAACATGGAGATGTTGACTCAGTTACAATCAGAGCAGCACATTTCCAAAGAACTTGCAGCCAGACTGGGTCATCAGGAGGAAGAGCTTAAAGAGATACGAGAACTGGTAAGCCTCTCAGTTGGGTGATCTTGTCAGGATATTCATTATCCAGTACTTTAGTTCTGCTCTGTTTTTTCCAAATGCTAGTGCTTTGCTCAGTGCTCAGTCTTGCTGTTATTATATTACATTTCTACAATACTCTGTCAGGATGTTTATTTCTGATTTCCAGACGGTACTAGATAAGTATTGTATAGTGAGAGTATCAGAAGAGTAAACATTTAAGAAAGAACAAATCTAAAAGGAAGAAAGGGAATTGTTGTAAGGTGAAAATGTATTGTTCTTTATGATACCTTCAAGCTGTTGTGTATGATATCTAATTGCATATATTAAAAATTACACTTTTTGTCACTCTTAAAGTTTTAGCTCCTGAGCTGTCGCTCTTTTGATATGGTATTTACTATTTATGCAACTTTTAACTATATCACTCTTTTAATTGTCACTCTTTTGAACAGAACCACACATTCATTATCATACATACATCTTGTTAAAGGGATGGTTTTCTTTTTATTGCTGAAGTTTCTGACAATGATTTTCTTCAGGTGTAGAATTGTAAAGTGTAGATGTTTGATGTTTTTTTTATCAGAAGAGCGTAATTGTAGCTTTTTATTTCATTACTTAGTTACTTGAGAAGGAACACCAGTTGGGTGATTTGCGAAGGAGAGATGCTGAGAGAGCCGCTTCACATCGAAGTGAACTTTCGAGTGAGGAAATGGAGGAACGTATTCAAGAATTCCAGCAGCAGATGCCTTTGGTGGAATCGCTGCAGAGAGAACTCGCTTCCACTCAAGTTGGTTCAAAATTAACATCTTATCAATAATGTGGCTTAATTAATTATCATTTAATCATTTGAGTGGATTATTTTATTAGCTGTTTGACTGAATAATGAATGATGATCAGACCGAGTGTAAAGACTGCAGATGAAGAAAACGTTGGTACACAGCTTTGTTGTGCTTATTATCAGTGACCTATTTGTCCATGTTGTGGTAACGTTGACGAGTGAAGCTATTCGTCTATAATTGTTGAAAATAAATATTTCTGTTCTGATTTGCTGAACTTTGATTTATTACCTGAATTTGGAATTGTCACTGATTGCCTGACTGTTTTCTGTAGGACACAATAAATGCACTGACGAATCAGAACAGCAGCCTACGCAGTGAATTGATTCAGTTGCAGTCGCAGCATCGAGATGAAAGTGATGAATTAAAAAGTGACCAGGTAGAGCATTACAAGAATGGAAAAGTAATGGCTGCTTTGTTTACACTCGACCGTTCATTAGATGGTGTGAAAAATTGACTTTAATGGTTGTCTACTTTTGCTCCGATGCACCAGTGATTCTATCATTGATTCGTTTGTGATGTATATATTTATTTTGTGGTTTCTTTTACCTGGTTTGTTGACTTACTCTTTAGTTCATTCAATCGTTCAGCCATTAATTCATAAAGCCATTTTTTATTCATAAATTGTATGAATTGAGTCATCAATTTATTCTTCATTTCATTTCATGAGAGATTTGTGACAAACAACTGGAATGATGTTCACGGAAATAATTTTTTAAAATCTTATTTGTTAGTTTTGTCTGACTGCTTAATACTCTGTCATGGAATAGAACTGTTTTAGTGATTATAGTTACTTCTTTATTGGTGGAGAAATGTTTGACTGTGAGAAATTCTGTTTTTCCCAGGTTGAGTACCTGTCTTCATCTGTTCGGCAACTAGAAATGGAACGAGATAAAATCCTCGATCAGCTTCGTGAATCGCAACAGATGCGCAAGATGTTGGATGACAGACTAAACTCAATCCAGCAGGATCTGGCAACACAAGTTCCTGCAACAGTCAATGGTGACGTGATCACAAAAGTTCACTTTGATGCTCTCCAGCATGCCATGAAGATGCTTGAGGTATCGACTTGGTACCTTGCTTATGATTAGTCAGTTTGCAAACAGGTTCTTTTTTGTAAAAATTTTAGAATGTAGCCCTACTTTCTCTTAGGGACACGGTAGCATGCGTATTTACATGTGCATCCTTCAATTTTTAAAGTATGCAAAAAAAGCATTAGCCAACATAAGAATGATTGTTTGTAATTGTTTTTACAAGTTGCTAATAATTCTTTAAATATTTAGTAAATGCACTTGAATCGAGTTTGAACATCCTTTTAAGGCTTAACTCAGAAACTAATGTTGATTATGGTATGTAATAAAAATGTTACTGTGTAAATATAGTCCAATCCTGCATAGTATTTCTGAATGTGATTGTTAAGTCAACTTGATCTCAAGCAGTACAATATAATTACTATTTCCTGAACATGATATATAGTAATGCATCTCCATTGGCTCCCTCTTAAGCAGTGCATTACATACAGGATAGCTGCCCTAGTTTGGCATTCCTTGCTTGGACTTGCTACCATCTACCTTTCAGAGCTATGTAGCCCTATCCTCAGTATGAGATGCACTTGCTCCCTCCATTCAGCGGAACGAGGTCTCTGCCATTTGTTCCCTTTGCCCACACATCTATTAGGCAGAATCGTGCTTTTCAGTGGTTAGCTTTTTGATCTGGAACAGCCAATCATCGCCCTTCCGCTCTCTTCCTAGAACTCTCTTTCAAACTTTCCTCTCTAACCTTAAAGACTTTTATTCACCCGTGCTGGGGTTGGGAGTTCCCTTGAGTAGCACTCTTGAAAAGGCGCTATATGAAATGTTCATAATGAATGAATGAATGCTGATTTTAAATAATCAAATAATTTATTTTGTTAGTTCATGCAAACGATGAGTATTACAAAATTACGTTACAGTGCTAACGTCCTGAAAGCAATATTGGTAGGTTTGACTACAGTAAAACTAAGAAGCTTGGCTGTTGATTGTTTTCTGTAGGAGAAGCATACTCGTGTCATGCGAGAGAAAGCTGATTTGACAGATAAGACAGAAAACTTAGAACACATCATCATGCAATTGCAAGGGGAAAGCGACACGATTGGTAAGCATTGTCCTTGTTTAATGCTTTTGTTTCTAGTGATATTGGTTTTTGATCTGTGGTTGTGACCTAGAGTCAGAATAATTACCGAGGTTCATTTGTAAATTCATTAAGAGGTCTGTGGACTTTTTAAGTATGTAAGTTTGATATGCTAGCCTGGAATAGACGGGTATGATAGACACTACACATAGTACACAACTTTTAGCAACTCTAGAAACTAGAAACTGTCGTTAATCATTTAGTTTGTCTTCCATACATGTTCTATACTGAAATGACTCCCAAACCAGAAAGGATTAAATCATTTGGTTTGTGTTAGTGTTTTAAGTGCATAATACAGTTTACATTCTTAAATGAGTCTTAACAAATGATATATTATTATCTATTATCACCAGTATGTGGTTACATCATGTTTCCTTACACTATAAATTAGACTAATGTTGTGCATTTGTGAATAGGAGAGTATGTGACACTTTATCAGACGCAACGTTCCGTACTTCGCCAGCGAACGGCTGAGAAAGACACGTACATCTACCAACTGGCGCATGAGCGCATTGAGATGCAGAACAAGCTTGGTGAGCTACAGGCGCTCGTTATGCAACTGCTCGGTGACCGGCGAATGCTGCACAGCTATCATAGCATGAACCATACGCTGCCAAACGTTTCAATGGCATCTTCAAACTATGCCACTCCACTCAAACATAGCCACGCCAAGAGGCCAAAGCATAACAACGATGCAACTGATGGAAATCAGAATGAAGGTACCTGTCTTTTTATCTTTTGCTCATATAGATAGGAGTAGAGTAGTGGTACACAAGCGATTCTATTCGTGTTGTATCGAGCAGCACCAAATTATGAAAATATCTTGTGGCATACGTAATGGCACATCAGGCAGAGTCTCCCCTTCCATGATCTTGCTGCTTCATTTAACTTCGTTCTCTGTTCCACAGGCATTTTTAACTTGTTCTTAAGATTCACTTTTTGGATAGCCAGTTCCTGAGTGAAGAGCATATTCAGAAGTATTGGAGTTACTGAGCCTCAGAGATCTGTAGCCAGAGACAGATCACATGTCTCTGTAACATAGGATGGAGCACACGCAGCAAGGGAGTTACGTAATAGTGAAAGAAAGATCTTGAATTCGGTGTATATTTGCGCGGTTGGAAAGTTCTGTCTGCGCTGTTCCCTTTTGTATTAGTTCAGCAGCTGATGGAGGATTCTGCGGGGAAACACAGCTTTGACTTCTGTAGTCATTGCAGTCATTTATCATTTTGTTGACAAGCGTGTCCTAAAATGTATGAAAAATTAATTTAATCCCTCTTGTCTCGTCATAAGAGGTTTAAGTAGAAAATGCTAATGCTTGAGCTGGAATCTGGTAGTATGGTCCTGTAGTGATTCCTCTGTTCATGGTGCTTAAATCGTTCATTTTGTGCAGACTGGCCAGATTACTCCAGTTCCGGTAGTCAGTCGGATGAAGAGCATATCACAGAAGTTGCAGATCAGTTGATCAACGGAGTTTCTCCAGATAGTCAGCTTCCAATGATCGATACACAAGCGAAAGATAACAAAACTTCATCACAGCCAAACAGTACCTCGGAAGCGCTCATTCCTACGGAGGATCTGACGGCTCAACGTATCATGCATCTCCTAAACGAAATTGGAACGTCGAACCTCGTTGAAAGATTGATGTACGACGAACGACAATTTCTGCACTGCAACCGATGCCTTGGTCGACTAATTATGTTATGAGCTGCTTTCATCTGTTGTAGACTTATTTCCTCTAGATTTCCATACTTTCAGTTGCTGGTGGATGCCGACCATTGGCCACTCCTCAACCCAAGTCTTCTTGTTATATGGTTTCAGGTTTGATGGGATCGAGTTTGATATGTTTTTCTTATTTTCACTGGAACCTAATCAACTGTGGGATATTGAATTGTCTTTTCATTTACATTGAAATAGAACTCATTTTCATTTACATTGAAAGCCATTCTGGACCGAATTTCTTCTCACTTTGCAGAGTTCTAGTTGATGCTTTTGTTGTAAACATGATTGAGGACTTATTGGATGTCTGTTAATTTGGACTGAGTCTTAGTCTTTCAGCCCTGACTAGCTTCTAATCCAGCAGCGACTGGATAGCATTTTGCTTTTGCCTCATCCCTGAAGGTTCTTGATAGACTGGATTTCTAACATCTTATTGGTGAATGGCTAACTGATACAGTCAACAAAACCTAAGACCAAAGAAGACTATAATATAACATTGTGTAAATCGGTAGTCTATACTCCTGCTGTCTCGAGTTGGATGCTGATTTATGCTTTACTTTTCATTTTGGTTATGTGGAACAAAGCATGTAACTGATCAAATGTCACTATTATAGCATTTTTTCATGGTCCATATCACCAGATGAATGTAATGTTTGGGTTATTTCTGTTGATTTTGCACGCTAGTATTTGTTGGCTATGGATTCTCTGGTCACAGAGGTCACTTGTTGTGAAGGTGTTGTATAAAGACAAGTATGAGATTAACCCAATTGTCTGGTGATGAACACTTAGTTTCATTGCTCTGCTAAATTAAATTGTATTAGCGAATTGTTTCATATTTTGTCTTTGTTTTGGGCATGTTCTTGTTGAACTTGCTCTGTGATTCTATGTCACTATTGTGTGACTGGCAAGCATGCTAAAATGGCTGTAGTTCAGGCTTTGGACTGCTGTGTGATTCAATGAGTCAGTCAAATTTAGTTGACAGCCTACACCTGTAAAGTGACTATATGGTTGCAGGTATAATTTATGTTCAACCATGGCTAAAATGACAGTGGTATCCAGCACTCGACCTCTTGTATAATAGTTAATTTTTGCTGTTAAGTTCTTCAGTTTAAAGCAGTTTTGCTTTAGTATTGCTTTACTACAAAAAATTAAATTGATTCTTGTGAGTCTGTATTTCTCATGATATTAGCGTCGAAAGTTCATTGAAGCTCAAAATCGGTTGGTTAATGTTTCTTATTTAACACTAACTCGTGATTAAGATTCTGTTACTTAGTTGTTATTATGCTCTACCCAATGCATAGTATCACAATATGTGAATATGCTTAATCTGTTGATTTTCCTCACCATATTCAACACTGGGATGATGCTGATTAGTTGCACTCTCTTAAGGATTCATGCTTACTATTGCTTAGTGTAGTGATTCTGATCAGTTTACCAGTGTAGTTTAATTTTTGATAGAAATGAATATCAGCACCAAATGTTTCCGCCATACAGCACTTGTAATAATTTTTTTAACCTGTAGTATTACATAATTGATTTGGTGATCTGGTCGTTTTTCATGAAACTTCACTAAACCATTCTTACTGAAAGCATGTAAATATATTTGTGGGTTTCACCTATGTATATTTCCCTGTAAATGTCTAATAGCAGTGAAGAGTCTTTCTGTTCATAGTTATAATTATTGTGTCTGAACTTTGGGACCAGATAATTTTATGTGAAGGGCGTTTATGCTTATACCTGCTCTAGTTCAAATGTGAATATCAATAAGTCAGTGGTTGTACATTTTTACTTGACTGCATTTATAAGGAGCCATGAGGGTCAATACAAAATATGTGTGGCTTGCTTGCTGCCAGTTATTGAGAATTACCAAAAGAACTTTATGTTTATTTAATCTGCTGTGGGTCATATTGTACCATGTTATCTTTTACTTCATTGAGCGATCAAGTCTTTTCTTGACCATTCATTATTGTAATTAATTTATTAGAAACTTGTGAAACACAACTGTTATTTAATTTATGTGGACAATTATTTAGCATCAATTCATTCAAACTCTTTTGCTCTATAATACCATACATCGCAAGTAATGGATGACATATATTCAGAATGCATGCCAGCATAAACTACAGCAATTTACTTATTATATAGCAATTTACTTTGTGTAGTTTTGACGCCTACTAATTTACTACCATAGTTTATCGACGTTGTGTGGGGTGAGAGGTCATGGTGTAATGGTGTATAGGATGTATGTGGAACGAGGCCAGTTATATATATATATGTGTGGTAATCCAGCTTCTGTAAGAAGAGAATAGTTTGTTGAAATTTACAGAAGGTCACCTGTGTTGAGGACTCTAACAAACCTTACGGCTTCACTATTGACTAAAGCACTGAGAACTGGAATCGTCTGTGTTACGTGTGACTCCATTGTATTTGCCCAGAAGTGCATGTTCCATTTTAATAGCACACAATTCAGTTTCCAATCCTCTGATCTCTTTGTCTTTGGTGCTGAGCTTTTCTTCAAAAAATTTTGGAACTCTCAATGTTCGCTCTGCGTAGCTGCTGCTCATAATGATTTTCTTCATACTAGTTTAACCCTATGACGCACACCTTCTGCGACAACACAACATACCTGGGGTCTGTTGAACCCCACCAATAAAACAGGTCTCGGTTACACTATTTTACTAGAACATGGAAGTGAATGATCCAGGTTTAGTGTATACATGATGCATTCACTTAGGGACGTAATATGGGTTCAATCCTCCAAATAAATTTTAATAAATCAACTGATTTATCGAAGTAGAGAGGCGACAAAATACGATATTTTAGCTCATTTCATATAACACACAAATGCATTCTCATTATTATAGCTGAGGTTGTTCTAATAGTTTGCAACTCAGAGACGAGTTCTGTGGTGGTAAATTAGTAAGTATGCTATGGCCAATACATCATCAATCTATCGATGTTGCGGCCTGGGGTCTGTTGGACCCCAGGTATGCTAAATATGCCTGACGTGTCGTTCTGATTTTTTATTAGTGAACCAAAATTTAAAAAAATCTAAGTTGTGCTTACATATAGGGGATGAGTAGTTGAGGAATTAGAATTATTTCAGATTTTTGGTATTTGTATTTACAAAATTATTCCAAAAATGTTTAAGCGGTGGGGTCCAATGGACCCCAGGTGTGCGTCATAGGGTTAAGAAAGACTGACAGGTGACGTATGGAGGATAAGAACTTTGGAAATGGAAGTCTGAAACCATGTAGAAAATCATCATAAGCAGAGCAAGCATTGACAGAATTCCAAAAAATTTCAAGACTGAGAGAATCATTTTGTTGATATTGACTTTGTTGACACTTGGTTGATGCCTTGCGCATTAATGAGACTATGGTATGATACAAAATTAATTTGCTGTGATCTTCAGAAACTTAGTAGTCCTGGATTGACTCGCTGTCACTGATATGTTTTATGAAGGTTTTTTTTCTCATGAGTTTGTGACTTAAGGCTTTTGGTTTCGTATCTTTCTCTGGTTTCGTCACAAGACCTGTATGAACTAGCAATTCTTGTTTTCTTGTTAGTATTGGAAATCATAGGAGCACATGAGAAAAGAGAGGAGGTCTCTGGGCAAGGAACATTTCAGGACTTTACCATATTCAGGTTAGACCATCTCAACAATTCCAAGTCCTGCCTGCACCTCATCGTGGTGGGAAGGCGAATATACTGAACATAAAAGTATGGGATTGTCTGGTGAGGCTAGGCCATCGGTGGAGAAAGCATTGGCCGAGGAACCAAATAAGGTTGCTACATGAGGTGGACAGGCTCACTAGGAACCCTGAAAAATGCTGGCGAACGTGGGAGGCAGGTGTTGGAAGGACACCTAAGGGCGAAAAAGGTTGATAAATAGGTCCACGGTCTTCCTTGCCCTACAGGGAGAGCAGACTGGTCACCACTCGGAAAATGACCAAGAAACCAACATGCAATACCACTTTTACGTCGTTGATGCCTCATCGTGAGCGCATGCTTGATGGAGGGAAGGAAAGAAAGAAGATCTAAACAGTTGATTTGCATTTGTATGTGATGGGTAGTATCACCGTGTGCTTAATTTTTAGCCTTTAAAGTTCAGTGTGCTTTAACAGTGCTTTTGAGACTGTGTATTATATGCTAATGCTGGTACCATTGCTACTAGGTTCATGGAATAGTGATCCATGGAAGAAGCTCTGACTTTATTCTGTGTCTGTCTGGATCTGTTTTGATGTTTCTCTCTCTCTCTCTCTCTCAGCAGATTGCCATAAGGCCAGGGGGGCCGGATTTAGACAAAGCGAGGCCCTAAGCAATTTCAGTTATGAGGCCCACTTCGGGGACAAAAACAGATAATTTTGTAATGCATACTATCTAAGCAGAATGCATATTGCACCATCCATGTTTGATATACTACTGTTGTCTCTAAAGAGTCGAATATTATTGTAACTGATACACTCGTTTTGCAATTATTCCAGTTTTTTAAAGCTATGTACTCAAAATCACAAGTTTTAAAATCAACTTTTTCCTGCACTTCTGTGATAATATCAGCAAAAGGTTTTTGCATAGTTGTTCACATTCGATGCTAAGCAAGCTCATTGAGCTTAGTTTATTCTGGTGCATTGTGAAAGGTAAAGGCAAAGAACAATCTAGTTTTTTATAGCAGCAAAGTTCGTTTCTACGCACTTCAGCTGCGAGAACAATTGCTCGCCAGTGAAATTTGTTACCATTAGGCTCAGAAACATACGAATCCACCACGCAGATGGCCTCCAAGGCCATAATTTCAGTGTTTTTAGAGGGGGAACAAAACTCCATAACTCACAACAAACTTATGACCTGTCATTTTTGTCATTACTTCTCTTTTCTCTCCACAATTTCTCACAAAACTTAAGACCTTTATTTACTCCTTACTGCTATTTTCCTCCATTTCTCCTACCAAAGAAAATTTGGGGTCCACAAATTAGGGGGCTCCCCTGATGGCCTCGGACAAAGGTTAATTGAGAACCGCTGACCTCTGCTATAGGCTAGGCTATGATAATTGGGGCCTAAATCGTGAAAATTATCAATAATTAGAAACAAACTGATATTTGTGTACGATAGGTCACAAAGATAAATGACAAATTGATCACTGTATTATAAGTCTATTACAAACTAATATTAACCCTAACCGAATATAAAATTAGACATCTTAGGCACCGCCATTACAGCAAGTGATTACGCTACTGTAACTCAAATCTTTTTCTTTAGTCAACTTTAAGAGGCCCATCAGATCCCCGAGTGCCTAAGAAATTGCTTAGTTGGCTTATATGTAAATCCGGCCCTGCATAAGGCGATTTCCATGTATTGGCATGCTGGATTGAGATTTAACTGCCTGACAATGTGGATTTTGACTTGGTTAGAATTGCTTTGACTTTGCATCTACGATCACTTGACACCTTTACATGTTGTCGTTATGGAATTAAGCAAATATTAGTCTCCAACTTGTTTGCTTTTCCATAGCTTCATTAAAATATCATCTGTGAAGGTTTTTGTTTAGTATATAGAATTGTTATTATTAGTTATTTTGTTTGAGGGTTGCTATTCCTCACAAGTCAAGATCAGGAGGTAACTTTCACTTGTGTGTAACTGCCACATTGTTGCATTAGGTATTATAATAAATATAATTACAACACTGATAGTTTCTTGGATGTTATAACACAGTTCATGCTGTGACAAGGACATATTAGAACATCAAAACATCGTCAGGTTTCCTTGCATAGAATGTGCTGGCTTTGCCTGGCATTGTTCAGTAATAGGCCTACGAGTCAAGGAGCTTTAACTTGGGTCAAGGGCTACTATTCCTATACCAAGCGGGCAATCGTTCATTTAGAACTTCCATCACAATATTCTACATTTATCCAACCAAATAGGGGGAGACTGGTTGTAGGGGAATTAAATTAGCATTCAGGTGTTTTTGTCAGAACTCCAGCATTTCAGAGGTCTGTTAGGGCAGTTATGCCAATGGTTTTAAGATTTCATTGCGGTTTTGCAATAATTTTCTTTTTTTCTTTGCTAAAGTTGAAGAGAGTAGCAGTCCTTGGTGGGACTACGGTCGTTCTACTTCTACGCCTGCAATTCGTTAGTCATTCCCACATTGTCCTAAAATGTGCCTTTTATTAATATGTTAGGAGAACAGGACTTCGAAGATCGTTGGATAAACAAACTTTCGTTTGCACATGCAATGTTTAACTTATCTCGCACTTGGATATCATTTTGTGCACCAGCTGTATTATTTTATTTTGCGAAGTGTAAATCTTAAGAACTAACACGAATTGTATTATTTGTATATAATTATTATTATGATAGTTTATGATTTAATAAATGAATAGACCAGGCTGTTAGTAGGTGCTGGTCTTTCGTTGCTTCTGCGGATAAAGAATTTGAAATGACGATGGAGTTGCATTTGGCCAAGTTCTTCTTTTGATGCTGTTCGTGACAGAGTCGCTTCGTTTTCATGCTGAAGTTGTTTTGTCACTTTGTGTTTATATGGAGCAGACGTCACTTTGACCAGGACTTTAATGGAGTTTATTTGATTGCTCTTTGACTTAAAACTCGACTCTGGTTGCACTTGAATTTGGGTCGTAAAACAGAGACGGGAGAGGTTCTTAAAATGAACACTGATTAGGAGTTGCCTAATGGGAACAAGGTCCACATCAAATTTGGTAGGCCTGCTCTGATTATATTACTACAGCCTATGCCGACTTCAGTGGAATAGCTTGGTCAGATATTCTATTTTGATTAGTCTTTCACTTGATCAGTTAAATAACTCATAGATCTCCGTCTCTGACAAATCCAAGCTCACTCCTCTAAACCAATGCATTTACTATGTCTGCGTCCACACTCCACAGTCGATGTTAAGCTAGCGAGACTACCGCAATTAGCTCATACAGCCTAGAATGTATTGTATATACAGTACACACAGCCGGGGGTCTAAATGAAGTGCCATTAATCTGTCAAAGTTGACAATTCTTGATAAAATCACTTCATTGGCCGAAAATTCATGAAAATGATTAACTTAGTCCTATCTCATCTCAACATTTACATTTATACAGCCACTGCCATGGAAGTGCTTCCAATGCTTGTATAGTCCAACCCTGCAAGAAGACTAGAAGAGGGTCGACTAGAGTCTCTCGAATAACAATTTGAATCTGCGACCCCTTGGTTACAAGTAAATAATGACGAATATACAAATATATATAAATTATATAATATATATATCGGGGTGCTTGGTTAGTGTAGTGGTTAGCGTGCTGGACTGTGTTTGCAGTTTAGTCGTTAGCGTGCTGTACTGTCA
>JAQFXW010000550.1:0-18191 GCA_034693945.1 Dendrobaena attemsi
CGTGACATTTAAGCATATTGAGCCAACTTATATTGATTACGGTGGAGAAGATATTACCAGATGGGTGAAACCGTGAAAGTGTAGAGAGGAAGAATAGTTAAGGAAATGGAACTAGGAAGAAGCTAAGCTGACTGGTATCTGTTGGTTCTGTAAAAACTAAATAGAAATTTGATGATCAGATTTTGTTTATCGTGACATAAATCAGATCAATCAGTCGAATTTAACTACATACTAGGGCCTACATCAGTTACACAAATCAGATCAATCAGTTGAGTTCGATAGGCTTACTACTTATACAAAATTATATTTCTATCTTTAAGATGACAAAATTTGGTAGCTATAGGCTATAGCTACCAAATTTTGTCAACTTTAAGATATAGGCTACTATAGTCCATTAGTCTCTTCTGCTGGTCTTGAGGAGGTCTACATTCTACACGACAGATTATCAATATGCCTGCAGAACAACTCACGACAGCACGCCATCTCACGGCTACCGAACGTGTCAACGTAAACTACGCTCGGTGATACTGCTGCAGTTGCATCCTGAACTGTATCTGTATCTCTTGCTGCGTCTGTGTTTATGTCTGTCTGTCTGTCTATCTGCTGCCTGCTTAATGGTAGCCTAGGCCCTACGTCTGGATCGTTGCTTAACCTTCGCAGTTGTTGTCTCATGCACATCCACTGAGTCGTCTGTGTGGACTGTGTGCTTAGTGATCGTCATAAA
Source organism: Dendrobaena attemsi (assembly GCA_034693945.1). Taxonomy (NCBI): domain Eukaryota; kingdom Metazoa; phylum Annelida; class Clitellata; order Crassiclitellata; family Lumbricidae; genus Dendrobaena; species Dendrobaena attemsi. The sequence continues at coordinate 725 of JAQFXW010000550.1, forward strand.
TCCTGTCCAATAGATAAGCTTTCCATGCAACGTATTTCATCGTCACTCGCCCGTAGCAACATTATTTTGTGTAACCAATTCTCGAGAAATGGCTGCTGCTCTGTCGCCATCGCTTGACAGCTGCTGCTGATGCTGCTGATGCTTTGGTCAACAGACGTCCACATATCCAGGCCTTTGCTTTGACTAATTCCATCTCCTTCTGTCTGGACAAATATCCCACACGGCGTCCATCCCATGCATCGAGGAAGTTCCGTCTCTATCCTTGACAAACAGCTCACACTGTAGTGTAGAATGCTTGACCTTGATAAATTGAATACGCCATGCAGCATAATACAATAAAGCTTTAATTGGACCTATGGCGTACAGACGACCAATTTATAGGCTACATGTAAGCTATTATGGATGAAAAGTAAAATCTTCTTACAGCAGTAATAATAGCCTATAGCTGTAACTGACTGCTAGGCTACAATCATACATTGCCCTCATTTATAGGCTTACGTTTATGTTGCTGACTGAGGTGAAACCGTGAAAGTGGCATTAATGTATGCATGGAATGTGATATATGGGATCGATGGCCTTACATTTAGGCTTATAACCATGACCATAACCAAACTTTTGATTGACCCAAAAATAGAGAACATAAAAAGACTAAACAAACTTTGCCAAACCAATGGAACAAATGGATAAACCAAAATGGGTCTACAGGTAGACGAGGGCATACGTACGGGCGTACACGTTAACGTACCTCACAAGATATTTTCCTAATACACTCAGTTCTTTAGAGTTTAGACTGTTGAGTAATGAGTAGGGCCGTAACTGCACTGCATAGGGGCCCACATTTTCTGTCGGCGGGCCTGTGAGTAGGCTTATGCTGGATCCGGTATACACTGTGTAGGCCTGACAGGGCTTTTTTAGCGTGCAATTGTACACAAATGCGCAGGTCTAATAAAAATTGTGTAGTTGTAAAAGTTGTTTTGTTCAGTTCGAAAATAGTAAAAAAAAGACAACAAAATAATGTAGTCTACATCATTCGGCTTCAAACTATCAGAATTCCTTGGGTTTAAGAGGCTCCCCCAAGACCCCGCCCCAGGTCTATGTCTCTTAAGAGGATGTGCAGCACATGTAGAAGACCTTGTCGTACGTCTTTGACCCAAGTTATAGTCGAACGATAACAATCATCATTGATAAATTGTAAGTAGGCCTAAATAAGAGCCCAGAATGTATTCCATTTAGCATTGAATAATCAAATTTCGTTAGCTTATGGGGCTCCAGACCCGCTAGGTCGATATCACTTTAGACGAGGTGCAGCACTAACGGAAAAACTTTGGGACGGCTTCAACCCCAGATATAGTGGGAAGATCAAAATTAGCACTGACAAATTAGAAGTAAATAAGAGCCTATAATGCGCTCAATTTGGCATCAAATTATCAAAATGTCGTTGGCTTCTGGAGCTCCGCCCCAGACTCCGCTGTGGGAGCTTACGACGCTCCCTCAGATCCCATAATATTTTGGGAGGGGCCCCGAGGGGCCCATCCCCTCCCAAAACCCCTTCCCCTCATCCCCTGGCGGCCAAAAGTCTGTCCCCCCAATGTTTGACAAAGATTTACGCCTCTGCACATACATGTAGGCCTATGGAACTTTCATGTACCTCAATTGAAAGTGTTTTTTCATTGCATCTTATGTACAATACATGTACACAGTGAACCAAGAAAAATAACCCGCTACGCCTACGATTTTTGCTAATATTTCTGTTAAAAGTATGAATTTATAAATAAAATGTTCGGCGAAACGCAATTCTTATTTATATATAGGGCCTAACTGCCAAATTTCACCAAGTATTTTAAACACAACAAAGGTTATTCGACTTTTAGTGACGTCACTGACTGTTTGTGGATGGCTCAAAAACGTTCATAATATAATATATTCATGTGATAATTTTTTCGCCAAATGTAAAATGTTTTTAATGAAATTCCACATGTTTAAAGATAACTCATATTTACATATAGTGACCAAATTGTATCAAAATATTCCAAATGCAAGAAAAGTTACTGCACTTTTAGTGAATCCATCTATTGTAGGCCTATTCTGATGATTTAAAAAGTGTAACGCAACACGCGTTACAAAAAGTGCAACAATTTGTCTTGAGTTTGAAATATTTTGATCAAAATGTAGGCCTACATATGAATTACCTTTCAGCCGTAAAATTTAATTAAGACTTTTAACTTTTGGCGGAAATATTAGCGAAAAACTAACAAAAGCCATCAAACAGCAGTGGGCGGCCTCACTACGCTGTGTCCGGAAAAATATGGAACCCCTACGATACACGGATGAAAAAACTGTACTAGGCCTAGATAGTTATCGATTAAAAAAATCTTAACAGATTTTTAATTCTAACATACTAGTTGACTATAATGTGAAATTTACTAACAGTTTCTTGACTATAGGCCCCATTAATTTTGTTTTTTGACGTAAAAATTATTTAACAATTTGTCTTTCTCGTTGAACACCATTTTCTACTAAAATATTTACATTCATATATTATTATTATCTACTCTAGATAGACTAGATGTTTCATCCATATTTTTTCGGACACAGTGTATAAGTCTTATCAGGCCTGAAAGTTGAATAACTTTTGTTCTGTTTGAAATATTTTGGTTATGCGTAAGCTTACAAATGAATTGACTTTCAGCTTCTATAATTCTATTGATAAATCTGTATTCTGTACTTTTGACCAAAATATTAGCAAAAGAGCGTACTAAGTCTTTTTAGACTCCCTCTGTAGGCTACAGTTATATTCATCGCTTCTGTTTCTGATCAGTTATCTCTGTTTGACAAAGGCCACGCATTCTGTTCCCCATATTATTTTATTATTGGGTCTAGGCCTAGGCTACTTAACTGCGAGAGAGATTTAGGCCTACTGCAAGTCAAATCGCGGCCTATGCCTACATAATGTTGATGCGATTTGACAGTGGGGCACACGTGCTCACGATCTCCGAGGTGAAACCATTTGCTACATTCATCATCATAATCTTCTGATGCCGGATCTCTTGTGCACAATTACTATTTCACCGAGTCTTATATAGAGGCTTAATTACTATTTTAATCCTATTGCCAATTGCTGTCCTAGCTATTAGCCTAATTCTTATAATAGATTTGAGACCGAATTCCTGCAAGCAGCATGTCTGGCTGTAGACCTAAGCCCATCTTATGCAAAGGGACACAAAAGCTGATCAGTGGTATAAGAATGCAATCAACACTCGTCCTGTCAAGCGCAGTTTATACTGGTTGAACCCCCTTACTCTGTTTATTCAGGGACCTTGAGCAAAGTCACTCTCGCAAGTATTCGTCGTAATCGACTGATGATCACTCATGATGACCACTTAGACAGATCGCCCGGGCTTTAATGGTCGACTGTGTAACAATAATGCAACGGATTTCCAGGGAATAATGCTGAAGTATACAGTTACAATAGTCTACATGTATCTCTGTAAGACATCCGTTGTATACGCAATAATGATATGCCATAGCCTAGCTATCGTCGAGTGCTACCTATGGAGACTTTGGCTAATCGATTATAATCGTCACCTCAAGACTGATATATAAATGAAATAGCAATTAGTCAAAAGTCGGTGGCCCGAAGAGATAGAGACGCAATTAAGACTAGACGTAAGGCCTTTAGGCCTGTATACTGATTTGACCTAGAATACATCGCAGGACTATGGACTATGGAGTTCAAGAATTCCAACAGCCGTCGCAGAAGATTGAACAATGCTACAGCTTTCTGGGTGCTCGACTGTCATATTATCATGACTCTAATCTCTTAACTGTTATCTTCACAGCAGTCGTGTGGCCTAACTTAGAACAACAATTACGCCTAATCTTGATTAGCTATTATCATTTTCATGCAAGGGTCTAATATAAGCTTAATTAGGCCTATATGCTGCACGTATACTTAGGCAGGTCATACATTAGGGCCTACATAACAGGTATGCACACACTCCCCCCATACATTCAGAAAATTAAATGAGCGAAAGCAGTCGTTGGCAAGGACAAAAGCCAAGTCTAAGGTTGTTAGCCTGATGTTATAGGCACGCCTTTCCACATCTGTGCTTCGATGGAGTGCTTGATGTTTGGACTCGAAGCAGACGTTATCTCAACACTGTTGTCCTACCTCTAGGAAGCCTGAAGAGCAAAGAGACCTTCTACAAAATGTCTAATGGACCTACGATGTCATAATTATATTGATGTGCAGACTGGCCTCGAAATCTTAGAAAGATTTATGTCTCCTTCGGTTCAATTTTTTAGGCTTTCGGTGATCTACATTAATTGATGGATTTACATTGACAACTTTGTCAATAATCCTGTGCTCTTATAACAGGCCGAGCCTCATGTCTTAAGAGACTTAAGTAGCCTACATTGAAAATGGCATCTAGGTCGTGTATGGCAGTTGCACCAAGCGGTCGTGCATGATCTTGAAGGGCAAGTGTGAAGCCAAGGTCAATGGCACACCCTGTATTATTGCAGGCGTCAAATTCAAAAACAGGTCTACAAGGTCGTCTGAAAGATGCCATGCTTCCAGACTTGACCTTGCAGGCCTACATACACGCAATACAAATCTCACAACTAATGGCCATGCATTATTCTAGTTCCAGGGTGCAATGTGTCCTAGGGAGGTCGAATTGGGGTTTAGCCAATGCTTTTACGTAAACTGTGGCAAACTGCATAAAGGGTACATTGTACAAGCTTAGGCCTATTATTAATAGTAACAAGTCCTCCTCATGTTCAACAAGCATTTTGTATTAACTCTGATATCGTTGTGATAGAAATGTATAAAAGTCTGCATTTCGGCAGCATCTAAAAACCATGCTGTTCGTTAATGATTCCATTGGACTGGTTCGGGAGCGACTCTGTTGAGGCTTGTCTAACAGACGCTTAAAAAATTAGGCTTAGGCCTACTTCACTGGTTTCCTGTTGTGGTGCAGAACATAATCTTGCTGCTTATCGCATGTAGGATAACACTTAAAATAGTTCATTTATAGTAACTAGTAACTACATACTTTAGCACACGTTGTTCATTTGTCCGACCAGATTGACCACACCACATAGGGCCTACATTCGAGACAGTGGCAGTTCGACATATAATCTCTATCATCAAAGTAAAGATTAAAGATTAAACCAAGGTGAACCATTTACCAAACAGCACATAAGTTGGGAAATTTATTGGACAACATTGGGATGGCATTTCTCAATGTGTGAGCACTATAACCTGTTAAGAATTGGATTACAGCTCAGGTTACAAAAGTTCATGCCTATACTAAATTAGTCCTTTCTAATCTTAAAACCTCTTGCAGCACCCCCATTCGCACACGTAGGTCATGCAATATTGTGAAACAAACAGCATCACTTTTCAACAGAAATTAACAAATGTGATTAAAATTAATTCTCTGATTTATATCTCTTCTGGTTTAAAGAGCAAAGACGATCAGAGAAGATTTAACTTGATTGATAACTTAAAATGCAGAAAAAAGAATTGTTCAACATTATACATTTATTGAAACCCCTCAAATAATTTGCTCTCACATAATTAAGAACATAAAAAAGAACAATTTCTATGCCTCAGACACAACACAGCTTCAGGAGAGACTGCACATAATATAAATAAATCAATTAAAGGAAATGTACATGCTCCAGTGCTTAATAAATCTTATTAATCACTCTGAAAAACAATAAATAACTCTGAAAAACAGTTGTACACATAATAGCAGCCACAACGCCAATGACTTGATGAGAGACTTCATAAAATTAGGCAAGTCTTCTAAGTAAAAATATTCATCAAAAAACTCGTATGCATATTTTCCGTTAAAAACTCAGTTTTGCATCATGGCATAACAATAAATTTAGAAAACTTGGCAAAACCAGATTCTGCATACATGTAATTATAATAGTTTCTGACACACACACAGACAGCCACTCTTTCAGTCCTGATGCTTCAAACTGTAAAAACAGATTACCACAAGACCTGTCCACAACTGCTGAACCTGAGAAACATGGAATCATTGACAACACTTACGACTTCTGTGAAGTTTATAAGTCAAAGACCCCATTTCCTAAGCATATTGTAATCATAATTCTTCATTTTCCAAATGCCCATTCCTCACACACAAGGCCGTAGCCAGGATCTTGTTTCGGGGGTGTTTTCCAAGTCGTACAAAGTTTTATTTTACATTAATTCATTTCGGAGATGTTTTATGCTCAAAACTCGTATTTTCCTATCTTTTCACACTGAAACGAACTTTTACATTGCCATTTCTTATTTCGGGGTGTTTAAACACACAAAACACCTTCCTGTCTACGGCTCACACAGCAACAAGCCGAGACTCTTGCATAGAAACAACGTGTAACACAGAGGTACTGGCATACTATATCATAAGTAGCCAAGATTATACAAAAAATCACACATTAATATTTACAGTCCACAGGATTGACATTAAACATACACCGGTAACAGTCTTGTTAAAGTCTTCATGTACTTAATAATGAATAATTGAATATTTAAAGAAAATGTCTGTGAAATGGATGAAAAATTTATACCTCTCATTGTTTTAGAGTTAAGGACAAATGACGAGACAAAAACAAATATTAAACTCACTTTAGAAATGTGTAGCTTCATTTAATTAGCACCTTTTAAAGAGTGCATGCTCAAGTCAATGTCACCAGTTTTCAAATACTAGTCATATAAAATATCATACTGCAGTTAAAACTTGGAAGGGAAGGTTGTCTCACTGCTTCAGCAATGCACAAACGCAGCCAACAACATGACATAAATGTTGCCTACAAAAAACTTGACTTTTGCTTTAGCTATCAAATAAAATGACACATGCTTAGTAGTATAAGACTTTGCGTAAGATGTAAATTGTTTTGACTCAGCCTATGACTTTGATTTACAGCGATGACTACTACCTCGTAATGCTACATATGATGTCCTGTGACTCGATCACTTTCTGACTTTGAAACAGATGAAGCAATCACAGCTACAGCAGTACTCTCTTTCAACACTGATCTAGGGCAAGACTCACAACTCGGCTTCTTGTGCTTCTGATGTCAAAGTCTTGGAACTGACAACTGTCACAATTGACATCACAGATTTCAGATTCTGAACGGTCTGACGTCGATTTCTTGCCGGAACCACAATAATCAATTTTCATAGCCTCTAATTAGATCTGTCAGTAGAGCAACCTTCAATTTCGGATGTCGACTTGCTGGCAGTGTCACATTTCCCATCTTGTGATACAACCAAAGTTGGTTCATTAGCATTATCTGGACATTCAAATCTGGCAAGAAACGTGTCTCCGATTTCTGTTGGATCACAGACGGCTTGAGAATCGTTCGATTTCACTTCATTTTCTGTCTTCTGTTTTTGCTTACGCCGTCGCTTTTTCTTTCGCCGTCGCTTTTTCTTTTTTTCCTCCTCTTCCTCGTCTTGTTCCAGGTCATCCTGCTCAGCATCCTCTTCCTCATGCTCTCGTTTTTGTTTCTTTCCTCCTCCATTCTCATCATCATCGTTGTCATCATCATCGCCAACTTCCATCTCATCATCATCAAAGTTATCATCATCATCATCAAAGTCTGTGTCGGCTTCATGTCGATTCTCTTCATCATTCGAGAGTTTGCCATCGTCCTTTACACTTTCATCAGTCTTTGACGACCCTTTGCCTTCAAAACTTTCCCTACGATCCTTGCCAAACGTTTTTTCCTGCTCCTCACCAGCCTTCCCACTCTTGGTCCCTTCATCCTCTTGACCAGATCCGGTCTTCTCTTGTGCCTGGTCATGATCTGCGTCGGTCTTTGTTGATCCAAAACCATCAGCTGGCGGATCGGTGGGACTGCAATCCGAAAAGCAATTATCAGCAGCGTCCTCCCTTCTCTCTTCCCCACCGCTCCCGAACCCCTCCTCTCCGGGACTGATGCTCTCGAAAGACGACTGTCCACCCCAGGTATTTCCATCATCACTCGTCCAACTCTGACCCCTGCCCCGTCCACGTGGACCATCCTCGTCCTGTCCATTCTTTTCATCAAAGTGAGCATCACTTTCAGGGTTGACATTCTCGTCGGGTGCATTTTTAAATCCGTTGACGTGTCCTCCTGGAGAAACTGGAACTTCATTAGCATCTGGGGTTTCAATGTTGACGTCTGAACGAGCCTGTTCGTGCTGTTGATTCTGCTGAACGTCCTCTGGCCCTTGTGTGCCCTCTTCATTTCCACAAGACTGGTCAGTATCATCATCCTTCAACAATTTCAAAATAGTTATGACATTAAATTGCATTATTCAAGTTGTGGTTTTCTCTAACGGCAATTGCAAAAGAGAGCTCATCCAGACTTTATTCAGAAATAGCTTACGAATAGACATTCTCAATGAGACAATATAAAATTTCTTAACAAATGGATAGCGGTGGGCTTTGTGTGCCCTTAATCAGTAATATTTTCGTTAACGAGAATAGGAATTAGAACGAAAATTTTGATTTCCGTTAACGAGAATAAGAATGAAATTTAGGAATTATTTTGAGAACGAAATAAGAACGCGAACTGAAATACAATCAAAAGAACGGAAATAGGAGTAGAAATTATTTCAGATCGGAAATGATTAAACTAACAATTATTTTCGCGCCACACTACGACAGCAAGTAATGGAGATGGTTGTCAATAATATCGATGACAAAAGCCGGTAGCACCCTATAGCACATTGATGATTTTTCGGCTATGGGATCTTTGGTATGCACTATATAAATTTTATCTTTGGTTCAACTTCCGGTCTTTCAAAAACATTTCAAAGTTTAATAAATTATATATAGGGCCTAACGATTATGCATTTGTTTTAAGAAAATGAGTCTATCGCGTATGTTAGCGGCCCGTCAGAAAGTCGTTGTGGACATTTTGTCGGTAGGCCTACCAGCTAATCGGCGGCTATCCTCTAGCGCTTGCTGATCTCGCTCGAGATCTGTTTCGATAAATGATCAAAACACTGGACCCCAAATTCAAATTACCGGGTAAGTTTTAAACTGCTGGAGATCAGATATGCAAGAATATGACGAAGTAGGCCCTACATTTAATATTTTAAGCTAGCGATAATAATGTTTTCCAGGTTTTACAAAATCAGAGTATTTCTGAAACTTTACCGCAACACATAATCGCTGTACCTTGAGCTACCTTTAGCCGGAACTGAATAAAAGCTGCTGAAACTGTGTTTGAAATGGAACTAATTTTACTTAAGAACTGGAATTCGAACAGATACTTTTAACTTGAGCCAGAACTGAAATTATTTGAGAACTTGAATTTGAACTGAAATTATTTGAGAACTTGAATTAGAACTGAAAAAAGAATTATTTTGAGAACACGAATAGAACGAGAACTGAAATGCAGTCAAAAGAACGGAAATAGGAATAGAACTAGGAATTATTTTCAGAATTGAAATATCACTGCCCTTAATGCCAAATATGTACTAAAAGTGACTAGGAAACCAACTTGTCAGTAAGTGCTAAAACCAGTAGGTCCTGAACGCTCCTTAGTCAAAGAAGTTCAGTCAAGATTCAAATCTCACTTTAATTACATTTTTATAATCAACTTGGCTTTGGTTCATAAGCTTTCCTCTTAGCACAACTTGGTTTGAATTCAGTTATTTGTAATTATAAGACAAGCTTTTAGTCTGATCTGATAAACTGACAATTTACTCAATCGTCTGTCAAATGACCTAAGCATAATGGTTAAGAACATTTCTAAAACTGTCTTACTTTTCGTTGAAAGATGAAATCCTTTTCTGAAAACAAACCAATGCAAGCAAACAGTGTAAAAGCCGATGGAATTTCCTATCTCTCAGGTAGCTAACTATCTGTCACATCACTTCCTAGTCATAGATTCATTAATTCTGCATTTTCCCCCAGTTATCACAGAAGCCCACAAGTTCACTATAGGATTAGTATAGCCTCTGGAATAGTTTGCCTACCCAAGACATCAGTTCAATTGTAATTTCGCTATTTGATCAGCATTCAGCAGTTCAAAGTCACAATAATAGCACAATGCAGTATTGTCTTGTAATGTCACCAGGCCTCAGTTGATTCAACAGACCTGTGCTATAATAAATTTTTTATTGCATTTACAGGATAAAAATGGTTCTACCATTTGAAATTCATGGCTCATGACTAAGCATTGCTCTGCACTCGACTTCAAATTTAACTTACATTGTAGAAGGTCTGAAGCAAAACTACTTTCCTTCCTAGATAACAAACCGGTCATGATGGCTAATATTATTGGTTCTACCATGATGAGCACAGTGTTGCTCGGAGCAGATCTTCTCCTGTACCATGTCACCAGTACAGTTGCCAAGTATGAGAGTGATTCTGTGACGAACGCTTATGCCGTCACCACACGTGACAGTGCACTCGCTCCATGCGCTCCAAGGCGCCCACACACAATCCTCCTCATCTGCACAAACAACCAAGAAGCCACCATGTAACGATTGCTTCAAATTACAAGGAAAACAACACTGACGAAAAACAGAAGTTAGTAAAGTAATGTCCATAGTAGCGGCATTAATATGTTGCATTATAAGTGATGCCGCATATAAATTTTGGACCTTAATGCAGGTTCGGAGTTTTACATAGACCACCATAATGGGGTTAACCAAAAAAAAGTAACCACCATGATGGGGTTAACCCAAAAAAGTAACCCCTTAGGGTATTTCCTAATATTTCGGTTAAAAGTAGGACTATCTAAATACAATTTTACAGGCTGAAAGGCACTTATATTTACATGTAACTGCCAAATTTCACAAAGAATATTTCAAACACAACAAAAGTTATTCAACTTTTAGTGACGTCACCAACTGTTTTTTGATGGTTCAAAAACTCTTAACAGTATTTTGCTAATGTTTCCGGGAAAATGAAAATGTTTTAGTGAAATTCTACAGGCTTTAAAGCAACTCATATTTATATAGAATGACCAAATTTTATTGAAATATTTCAATTGCAACAAAAGTTAGCACTTTTTCTTGTAACATTTGTTGCATTTCACTTTTTAAATCATCAGAATACAGTAGGCGGACTCACAAAAGTGCTGTAAATGTTGTTGCGCATGAAATATTTTGATGGAATTTGGTTGTTACGTGTAAATATGAATTACCTTTGAGTCTGTGAAGTTTCATTTAAATATGTTAATGTCTGCAAAAAATATTATCAAAAATATGTTAAACGTTATTTGAAATATCAAAAAACAGTGGGTGACATCCAGGGGCTTCTATCCCCCCCAAGCAGCCGGGCTCAAAAACTCATGGCTTTCCATTTTCCTCCCCTCAAAAAATTCTTCCATCCCATCTGACCGGTCTTTCTCCACCTATTTCTGAAAATTATACATTATAAAATGTTCCCCCCTGTTTTTCACTGGGCACACTTGTGCCCGCCTGGTATAGGGATAGAAGCCTCTGGTGACATTACTAAAAGTTGAATAAGTTTTGTTCTAATAGAAATATTTTGGTAAAATCTGGCTGCTATACGTAAATATGAATTGCCTTTGCTTAAATATTCCTACTGTCAAATTTGATGTTAATGTTCCTACCATTGACCGAGATATTAGCAAAACACGCAGGAGGATAACTTTTTCAATCATCCTGCAGGGTGATTTTTGAGCCATCAAAAAATAGTGGGTGACATCACTAAAAGTTTAATAACTTTTGTTGTGTTTGAACTAATTTTGTGAAATTTGGCAGTTACATGTATATACAAAGTGTTTTCCAGCTCGTAAAATTTTATTTAAATATTCCTACTTTTGACCAAAATATAAGGGGAAAACGTAGGGGGGTTACTTTTTTTAGTTCACCCTGTATACCTGTATATATTTATATTGTTGAATTCTGACCAGGTGCTCAGAGTAAACATTCCTGAAGGCAAGTCAGAATCCAACAAAGGATGAGCATTTGTCACAATTGAACAAGTTTGACCAGTTTTCGAAGTAGACACGTTTGCCCATTGGCCAGCGAGCACTTCTGTTTAAGCTCATCTTCAAAGGCAGATTAGGTTGGCTATGTTCAAATGAGATGTTGGCAGTTGACTTAATTTCTGAAGATACATGATTATTCTTGTTATTGCAAGAATGGCAAACCGAAGGCTTCATTGAAAACTCCGTGAAAGAATTCACAACTCGTGAAGTTAAGAATTCTTTTGTTTGGTGTCGCATGGCTTATTGAGCCCCAACCGAATCTTTTTCGACCGGAAGGCCGTGGTCATTGTCTTGTCGTCGAGACAGATATCGCTCTCTCTATCATTTCTTGTTGCACAATTGTATTTGTTTATGCTCATTTTACATTATACTTTTAAACTTATGAAAGTTTGTGTACACATCTAATTTAGATAAGCGAGAATCAGTTAGTGTTAGCAATATAATACTTCGTATAAAGGACCTATCCTGACACAGTATATAGATATATGCGGGGTGTGGTGGTGAAGTGGGATAATCAAAGTCTCGCGGTGGGAACGTCGCGGGTTCAATTCAGACTTGAGCCACTGTGAAGGGACCTTGACCAAGTCCTTCACTCACAATTGCTCGAAGCGCTTTGGCATTTTAAATCCAAAACTCGAACAACCCCGGGCTGTAGTTGATACCACCTCTGCATAGTGGACTTGAAGAGTTGCATAGAAATATATGCACAAAAATATATATTACCATGATCAGCACAAAATTTTGAAAATAATAATAAACAATATTGTGTAAAAGAATTATTATTGATATATCTGTAGAATTTAGAATGCAGCATCCGAAAGATGAGTTACTTCAGTAAACCCCTTTAAGGCTAACAGTACAAGTCCAAAATCGCTTTGAAAATACAAAAAAAACAACATGTAAAATAAACTGGCATAACGTATTCTTTAGCACTTTAAATTGGTTGCTGTTCAAATATCCATTTTACTGTGATCACATGAATGTTAAAAATTCATCTGTTTTCATGAGAAATTGTGATAGTTTAATAGACACAGATATTGTCTGGCAAATTCTCGTGAAAACCGATTTAAATACTTTGACTGATGACCACGTTCTAGGGTCCATATAAATAAATTTCGTGTTGGGGCATGTTGGCATACATAGATAAAATTCTGTAAATCATGAAATTCCGCGATTCTTAGGCTTTGCGGCATGTCAAGCTATAGTCAAACAGTCCAAGTAATGTCTTCACAGAGGACGCTTACAATAATAGCACACTTTCCTGTTCTAATTTAAAACTTGAATAGATCACAAAGAACAGCGTAGTCCTAGAATATTGAATGATAATGAATAACAGTTGAAAACCTTCTTTTGCTTTGGTTTCCTCTGCGGGTGGTTCATCTAGTGGTTCATCTGTCTCCCTCTGTTTAGCATAGGGCTTCAAGCAAGACTGTATGATGTGACAGAGAATCAGGGTCGTCACAAACAAAATAAAGTGTACAGCTACAACAACAATCGTAGAAACAATCATTTAATTAGTGGCAAACATTTAATATTGGCGTGAACGATCTTTTTACATATGCTTTCACTGTAAGCACTGAAACGGCAGAAGTTGATTATAATTGGAAGACTTAAAGTGCACATGGAGTATGATTGGAATGCCCAACTGTCCAAAGAATCAACTTTCAAGCTTCCTTTTGTTTACTTTCTCAACTAGTGTTTGACAATTGGGAGTTACTCTTCATAACTTCTCTAGGTGGAGCTTCCATCATCTGCGGCGTTTTCGTTCCTTCTTTGACTTTCACCACTGCGGTTCATGACTTTGTTTGTTCTAGGATTGATTACTGCAATTCTTTACTCGTTGGTCTCTGCGCTTGTCCTCATTGAAATCGGTCTTAAATGCTGCTGCCATTTGATTGCCCGCCTTCCACGTTTTGCTCACATCTCCACATTCATGACTGAGCAGCTTCATTGGCTTCATCTTACTCCCCGCATGCAGTTTAAAATTTTCTCTTTTTCGGAGCTGTTTTGAATCAAGCTCTACGCTACCTCTGTGACCTGATTCAGCGAACTATTTCGCCTGCTTCTGGTTTCCCTCTCCATTCTCTACGCCGATATGACCTTCTGGTGCCTCATTCTCAAACTGCTACTTCCCAGCATTGCACCTATGCCAGGGTGACCATTTCTTGGCCGTCAAAAAACCGGGACACTTTCGGACCTTCTCGGTTAAATATAAGTAGGCTATGTTTCGCTTATTCGATTATGTTAACAATAAATTAAATACAGTAGTTCAAAGCACTGCTATGTTCATTTAAAAATGACAAAATTAAATGTCTATTATCACTGAACCAAGTTCTATCTTCTTCGCAAACATAAACTTTGTGGAACTAGAGGCCTACATTACTTAGCTGTGGGCCTATATTTCCAGTGTCATGTTTCTTCACTTTCTTGCCCACTATAATCATCACTAATGTTAATTTCTGAAAGACCTCCATGTGCAACGGAAAATGTACAGATCTCGAGCTGCATATTGAACATTATTACTTATTGAACATTATTAATTTATATTACACCATGACACAAGCTATATCCAGCGTTGCCACTTCTCTTTGGTTTTCCCAAGTTCTTGATTGTTTCATCTGAACTTGGGAAATGGGTTTTTGCTAATGATCTTGGTTTTCTTCATAAAATCAGAAACCATTCTAATAATTATAGTAATTAGCTTAAAAAATAATAGCTCCGGTGACTGACGTTAATGAGACGCGAAAATAATGAGAAATAACTTTAGTAAAGGTCATCAGTTGTTATTTGGATCAAATGAGAAAAATGAATTGGAAAATACGTGTAATGACTACAAAAAGTCATCAGTTTTTGCCGCTATTAGCCCCACCTGTCAAAAACCGGGACAATTCTGCTCTTCCACAAAAGCTATCGGAACACTGGGACACTTCGCAAAAAACCGGGACATGTCCCCGGTTTTCCGGGACGTATGGTCACCCTGGCCTATTCATCTGTTGGTCCATTGCTGTGGAATGACATTCCTCCGTTGACTTGTTCTGCGATCTTAACTGGCACTGCTGCTGCTTTTGACCGCTGTCTTAAAACTGATCTTTTCGCACAGGGTCCAATGCAATGGGAGCGCCTCTGATTAGGTCGTACTGAAAGAGACGATTTAGAAATCTATCGATGCAATACAAAACAAAATGAATTTGAAATGGTTGATTTGGGTCAGTTTTTGTAGTCGTGAGGGTCAGATAGGGTCACAGACAGTGTTGTCAGTAGAAGAAATGCTAAAAAAAACAGCTACAGAAGCAATTGTCATGCGCTGTGTGGCAAAATCTTTAGCCATTAATTTTTCATGGTCATCAAATATATGAAGCAATACAGTTTATCAGATGACCAGGTGGCCTCTACGTTACATTCGTTCGTCAGTCTTTTGACTGCACCAATTACAGCTGACGACACAATAAGGGAGAAAAACATACACCCAATAGAAAATTAGTAAAGGTAAAGTTTAGCGTTATTTATTATTTACACATAAGACAAGAACTGGAATAAAAAATTAAAAATGTTGAAATTAAATAGAAGCAGGATGAGAAATGAAGTTGTTGATGATTAAACTAGAGGGTGGGATGAAGGATGAAAGCAAAATTAAGCGAAATTGAAGATTATCATACGCTAAAAATCGTGCATGATTGATGAAAAATGTTCACTATAAAATGAAAGCGAAAAGCAGATGAAAAAGTTGATATCAAAATGAGAAGATCGATGACTGATGAAAATGTGGATGATCATGATGTAAATGTTGATTTCTAAATAAGAAGTCGGAATATAGGGTAGAAATTATATGGTGTGCCGACGCCTGTTGAATTTATGATAAAAAATAGCGCTAAACTTTTCCATTACCAGTAAGTGTTCACAACAAAACTTTGCATGTCGTTGCAAGGATAACACAATGCCGTGAATTTTGTGTATCTTGGACTTCAAGCTATGGTGTTGAATACAACAGATAATCGTAATATTATCACAATATATTGTAAGTAAAAAATCTAACCATTCTAAAATTATTTCTAACATCACAATCCGCAAATCATCGGTTGAATTTCGCTATTGTAACACACCTACATACTTACTTCAATGGGTTTGAAACTCGACTGCTTCACTGTGCAGACAATTCGAATACAAAGTGACAAAGTCCACGCCGCAGCTCAAGAATAATTATTTTATTTCCCATTTAACTAAAACATAGTACGAAACACATGAAAACGTAGCGTCTCAGAAATCTGAATACTGCTACCCACCGTACATGTCGTTTATCCGACGTCCATTTTGATTGAACCACCGATCGATCGATTAAAGGAGGGACTGATCACAGCGATCAATGCCTCGGCATCTCAGACAGCACGAGGGAGTAACCATATTACATCAATCTTGGGCCATCATCTCCCGCCATCGCCAGTCATCGGATGATCGCATTGCGAGGAGCGATTTCATAGCATCTCGGCTCACCCAATGACCTGGGCTCAGCATGGCTGATATTCGTTCTTATATATCTTACTCAATCCGATGAGATTTGCAGATTCCCATTCAACGCCAAACGTCGTAGCTGAAAATAGACTGCATAGCTGTTTGTTGTTGGTTTATCTCAGATCTGAGAACTCTGTTATGACTGTGTGTCTGCGCAGAGTGCTCATAATAATTGCGGTGCACTTCAGGTGCGTCCGTCCCAGAGCCATCTATACTGTGCCTGTACCAGAGATCCTGCTGGCCCTGAGCGAGCTCTGACAACGACATAATGCTTTGGCTTGGCAGTGGAGGCGCTATTTAAGCTCAACATGTGTGCTAACTTATTGGTTTGTTGTCAGTTCGAGTAATCCCTGGAGATGGATGAATGTGGGTAGATCTGTTGTTGGCAGATGGATGTATGAACTGATAGATGGTTAATTGATACCGGATGCATGGGTGGAATGCTGGATAGAATAGACAAAGATAATAGAGTCGACTCAAATATACTAAAAATACTCTATTATTCTGTGGTCGACTCTACTATCTTTGGAATAAATAGACATACCCGTGGATTGGAGTTTGGGGGAATGGGTGGTGTCTTGGCGAACAGATCTGGATAGATCGTAATCATAATCCAAAACTTCCAAATCGTCCACAGAAGCAAAGCCGCGGGCACCAGCTTATTCATTAATACATGTAGGTGAAGCGGACCTGGGGTTTGACACCCCTGCATTTAGTCTGGCATTCCATTTTCGGTGAGGGTAAACTGAAATTGCCGCAGCGATTCTTGTGTGAGGCCTAATGTTTTACGCAGCCGCGGTATTTATGTATTATGCCGTGTAGAGGTGCTCAATTGCGTCCGCGCGCAGCCGCGGTAAGTTGCAACGAGGCGATATTGCTGTGTGGGGTCACTTTCCGCATAGGGTGGAAGAAAAGTGCGTAGGCACTGGGGGCATCTTTTTCTGTGAGGGTCTGGCCCCAACCTCTTCTAGCGATG
>JAQFXW010000551.1:0-18187 GCA_034693945.1 Dendrobaena attemsi
TATCTATCTATCTATCTATCTATGAAAGACGGTCGCTGGCAACAGACGGTTCCTTTAGTTATATGCACCCTCGCCAAGGTTCAACGCTGTTTAGGTCCGGTCACACGATATCAGTGTGCGCAATCTATCGACTGTAAACAGGTATTTTGTCTATTAAAATAAATATGCATGAGTTGCAGAAGCAACGTCTATAGGTCTGGGTAGATGGCAATGGGTAGAGTGAGGAGCACACACTTGAAGTTCAACCCGAGTGATGTCGGGTATTTAAGCTAGTATTATTATAGAATTCCTCTTTATGCCTGGCTTTAATCGCCTTATAATATCTATCTATCTATCTATTTGGTCATTTATAAAGCGCCGCTCTCTGCCATTTTTTCTCTCCATAATTTGGTCTTTACATATTGAGCAATGGGCATGCAAGCATTACTCTTTAGAAATTAAAATTAGCAAAATAAATGTTAAACGATATCCTTAATAGCTGCATGTTTATGCGTGCATGACAGTATGTGTGTTTGTGTGTGACCAATTTGGTCAATTAATATATACAACAAACCGAAGCGAAATTCTGAATTATAGGCCTATAGACACTCCCCGAAACCGCATATACACATTAGACCGATTTCTAGATAGGCTCTTACCATGCATGTGGACTATGTGCCTCATACCTATCCACACAATAATCATAGAAGAACTAGACCTGTTTCGTACACAAAGACTTTGCTTCGCGCAGACCTATAATGCCAACAATTCTTAGTCCTCTGATATAACTTCTGCTAACATTTCGCTTCCTATATAGTTTACGTTTATAGGCTATATGGCCGGCGGTCTAATCTTTCTGGTTTGTGGAAAATGGACATTAAAAGAGCGCTGGAGGAGAATATAAACCCGCGGTCATTCCGTCTCCCATCGCGGCTTCCCCCGAGCGCGTCCTTTGTGATCCGCCATATAGTGAACGTTATCAGTTCGAGGTCCAGTGCACAGTTCTGGGCAAAGGAGGACCCGAGGCAAGTACTGTTTATATGCGGACCGCGCATGCGCTGTGCGGGTGATGAATAGCGTTTTAGCATTTGATCGGTTGGAGATGAATTATTTCGAATTTATACGTTTATTCGACCCGTGGGACTAGCCCATTAAATAATCTATGGGTCGCATATCCACTCAATTAGCCGCTGGGGATCGGACAGCGGAGTGAAGGTCTTATGATAACAATGACTCGGCTCTCACCAGTTGAGTGCTCACTAAGTGGTTTTCCGCTGCGCTCCATTTGACTCGCTGCGCAGCGAACTGCGACGCCGACAATCAAAAGGGTCAGGCGCTTTCTTATAAGTTCGTTCAAGGATGAATATTTCAATCAATAAATCAATCAGATGTATATATTATGTGTAAGGGCAGAGAGAGGAAATCGATCACGTAAATGGCCCAAACTTGATCCTTTTCTAGCGCAGGTCCCTCACTGTGAAATTCACTTCCCTCTTCGCTCTACCTTTCTCTCTGTAAGTGTACAGGGTGAGGCATAAATAAGACACCTATACGTTTTTGCCAATATTTCCGTCAAAAGTAGACATTTGTAAACAGAAAAGACTGAAAGGCAATTCATATTTACATAGAATTGCCAAATTTCACTAAAATATTTTAAACAGAGCAAACGTTATTCAACTTTTAGTGACATCACCCACTGTTTTTTGATGGTTCAATAAATGTTTAATAGATTTTTGCTAATATTTCCGCCAAAAGTAAAAATCTATTAATGAAATATCACAGGCTTAAAGGTAATTCATAGCTACATCTATAACGACCAAATTTCATCAAAGTATTTAAAATGCAACAAAAGTTATAGCAATTTTAGTGAGTCCACCCACTGTATTCCAATGATTCAAAAAAGTTTAACGCAACAAATGTTACAAGAAAAAGTGCAGTCAGGACCGCCTCTAAGTAGTAGTGGTCTGTAAGAGGCGGTATAAAAATACACAAATACAATACAATACAATACGACGTCACATGCACTTCTTCGCTTTCAAGAAGAGCAATAGTTGCATCAATGTGAATGAAGCCGAGAAGAAGAGCAGTCAAGTAAGTTATAGCCAGGAGGAGGCAGTCACGGGTGTAAAGCGTCATGGCCATCTCCTCTCATCTTCCCACTGACACTGTGCGGTCCGTGTATTCATCATGGCTGAGCTGGGCAGTTGGCAATGGAGTGTGTCAGATGATGCAGTAACCTGGCGTGGCCGTTGAACCCGGTTGACCGTCCAGCGCGCTAACCACTGTGTTATCAAGCACCCCCAATGTGAACGAACCCATGCATATATAGTCACGGACTTATCTTATTGACTACCCTCTTGACTTTACGCAGCGCTCGTGAATTAGCTGGTGCCCAGCTCTTAGCTTTCCAGAGCGCTTTAGAAGTGTCGAGTATTACGATAATACTATCCAGGCTTCAATTCTTTATCGATCAGAGTTTCTGCACATGTTTCATCTTCTCCTTCAATGTAGGCATTCTTTTAGTTTAAGTGTTGCAGCGCACAATAAATTGGGCAATGCATTGTCAATCGATTCAACAATGCAGCGTATGGAAATGGAGTTCTTATCGCAAACTATCACTAAGACCTGTGTATATATACCCACAAAGTGTCACACGTATATTATATATATATATATATAATAGGTTGTATGGCTTACCAGACGTTGCTAATCGGTGAGCGATAATGGGTGTACTGCGTTCTGGCGGTTATAGATCCATGCTCGTAATCTACCCGGCATAACTGCAGGCCTATACTAGAGTATATTATTCTATACTGACTCATTAAAGTTCATTGGAAAAGGTTGAGCAGAGTTTCTTATCGAAATCTGTACAATTTTTACTTAACAGCTGCAACATGGTCTGCACTCGGTTCGCGGGTGTTGTGTGTATAAGTCTAATGGTCCCCTCTGATCAAAGTTATTTTGCCCTCTGCTCTGCAGTTCTGCATTGCGTTCTCTGATTATACTAAAAGAATTAAACTTTGATAAAGACATTTTCGGGGTTATCTCTGCAATAAATATATATTTAATTATATATGCACGCTATTTCCTTTTGGCATTAGCGGCAGTTGTAAAATGTCGTTTGCAAGCGTTAATTGATCGTTTTACGTCCAAGAAGTTTGGTGGATACAAGCTGCCATAAATTTTCTCCCCGATCTTTCAGATCTTATACGCGAGGCCGTCTCGGCTAATAATATAAGAGCAATTAAGAGTCATTACAAGTTTTAAACAGCACCTCATAAAATAATGGTCTGCCGTTTAAACGAATGACTAATACTTCCTTCCCGAGTGGAGCTGGTATAGCTCTGTGTCTGTGAGACATGCGAGGATTAAAAACGATAAGGGCAATAACTGATATAGCGTCGGAACGGTGACGGGTGATAAGACTTAATTTGAAACGGAGCTTTAGCTCGATGTTGCACACAATGACAGGTTCATTGGGTTGGCGAAAATGGGATTAGGGCACGTCGCACCAAGAATTGCAGGTCTGTCGCATACACACCGCGCGCGGCATTTGATGAGCCGTATCAGAGGGACGTCAGACTTAATTAAACTTTTAAGGGTCAGATATAAAGCAAGCCATTCGTAGTTTAATGCCCGGTGTATACGTAGGCCTATACGCGACCATGCAGAGCAGATCTTGAATGTAAAATCTAATAAAAATAAAACTCACTCGAACCTTTTGATTGACGTAATATCCTTCGTGGAAAGCTGTGTATGAAGTTCAGGACTATATGCATATCTCGAATAAATGATGAAACCATGAAAATAAGCCAGGGCCCCTACAGTGTGGACGTCGTCCCAAGGTATTAAAATTGACGGCATGGGATATTATAGGCCTAAGATGAGACGTGGTGACGCAGTATAAGTGAAAGGTGGTGGCTCATTGGTAAGGTCGCTGCCTTGTAACCGGAGGGTCGCAGGTTCGAGCCCCGTCTCAAGCCGTTGCGTAGGGACCTTGAGCAAGTCCGTCACTCGCAATTGCTCTGCAGTACAACTGCCCTTGCGCCGTAAGGGCGTGCACATGTGAGCACTTCTGAATGCTGTAAGAAGGGCCACATCAAATTGCAGCTGTATTGTATTGTATTGTAAGATGGGATCGAATTCGACCTGCATCTATATATAGGAAATATTCGGCTATTATTCGGTCGTGACAGTTGATCCTATGAATTATTCAGGGCAGTTGTCTTCTTCTGAAATTAAATATAAATATCCCCACGATTCCCCAGATCACACAATCAATTCGAAGAGCCTCATCGATAGGGCGCATACTTTTGAGACTAAATTTGAAACTCACTTTTTTTTCAATTTGTTGAGTAAACAACTATGGTTAACTATTATGATGTTATCAGGCGGTCTTTGCGTATACAGACAATTTGCCTTATAGTTGCTAACCACTTGTGTATAATTGCATGCGAAGTATTACGCAGGGGGCTTATGTCCTAATTTGGGGACTTATGTCCGGGAAACTCCTGTCCGAGTTGGGGGTTCGCCCCTCTGGGCCTATAGGTAAATCCGCCACTGTTTTACATTCTTTGTACCATTGTCTTATTCATTATCCACCCTCTCTATTCCTACACATAAAGGAAATGCAAGTGAAAGATTTGCTCAGGCTTCTTACATATATACACACAGTGGCTTGAGGTAGCTTTGAACTGCGACCTTTCGGGTCACAAAGCGCCAAACATACCACTATAAACATACCACCATACATCACCTAGTGACCACCGTGCCCCATGTACTGTATTCACGTATCATAGGCCAAATAGTGAAATATTGCACTCAGTCTATAGCCACAGACGCAGTGTCCGAAAGCGTCTGCAGTATATGATAGGGTTGCGAATTAAACTGGGATACATGTTGATGAAAGCAGAGGGCGATGATTGGGTTATAAGGGGATAAATTCATAGTCGTCTTCGATTATATAGAAATATCAACTACCTTGCAGCTTCCTTTTTCAAACTACCAGATTATATTTACGTACCACTTAACCTTGCTGACCTGATCGGGTCTCGTTATAGTTGGCGCTGGTAGGTGGCGTCTCATATTATATATCGGATTATTTCGTTATAGGCTTTGCATAAGTAGACTGAACACTGACTGCATAATTAATCAATCCACGGCTGCTGCAGACGCCAGACCTTCTTTGTATTCAACTTATTTCTATTCTACTTATTCATACTTATGGGTGTCCACTGTCCACTTAGCTCAGAAGAACTGGAGGCAGATGTATAGAATGTTAGGAGAAACAGAGCTCGTTTAATTGTGCGGACTTTGTACGATTCGTGCAGTTTGATTTGTCAGGCTTGTTCAAGAAGTTTATTGTCATTGCCTATAAATCTCGAAGTAATTTAAACGCTGCAGTGAAGCCCAGATCATGTTAATGACTCATTAATTTTGATTTGAAAAAACATCCCTGAATCGAGCCTTGCTGCTGATCGTTTGTTTATCTGCATGCAGTTAACTATTCATGGGTGCACGACTTGAATTGGCCATGGCTTCTGATTTTAATGCAATATAAATGACCTGAGTTGTATGCGGCCATGGAGACTGGATAGGCCTATGTTGAGTGTGCGTCCATTGTTCAGCCAAAACAGAACATGTGCTGGCACTATATAACTAACCTCTCTTGAGATGTTCAGCTTGGACAATCTGCAGTTACTTTGTATTTGCTTTTGGCCAATGTCTTTTCTGCCAACCCGAAGACAATAAATACATATTAATTTAGTATACGATCTAATGGCCGATGATGTTACTTGTACCATGCCAACAATTTACGTTAGTTCAGCTAGTCAACAGCTACATCTGCAATGATTAGGCTATGCATCAATTATAACTGAATGATATATAGGGCCTACCTTCAAAATAAAATATTTTTTCATTGATAAAAATTAATGACAAAGAAGTGTGTTTTAAAGTCGTTGGCATTTGTTATAGGCTAACTGTACTTTTTAGATTAAATTTTGGATTTTCTAGTTGCTTTGTTCTACAATTTTATTGTTATAGGCCTAATGTTGTCTCAAACAAGTAGCTATTGCCTATTGTTGATGAATTGTGTCTTCTGTTTGTCTGACAATCTATAGAAATGATATAGCACGCGCATGCAGTCATATTTAGGCTATAGATCTCTGGCCTGTTGTCTTTTTAGACACAGTAAAAGACCCAGATTTGGCCAGCTTGCAAAGCATTGGTCATTTTAGGAAGCGATTCTTGAAATTTGAAGATTACAATGATGCAACAACACGAGTAGAGACACAGAACGTTTTAATAGGAAACGATTTAGCGTCGAAAATCATGAAGGACACCACCACCGCCAGTCGCTCTCAAGTGCTCGACGAAGCAGCCGAGAGACGACCGAACTTTGATGAGACACGTGAAGAACGACTGGCAAATCTAGACAGAAATAACGAGAGTTGCTCCACGGACGATGGCCACAACGTGGACACGGGTGAATTCGAGGAACTGCGTGCAATGGAGGAGGTCGATTTCCGCGACGACCAAGCGGAGAACGAGCGGATGATGGAAAATGGTGTCGACCAGTCATGTGACGATTCGCTGACTAATCCTGTCTGTTCCGCTCTTCCGCCGCCAGCGCCGCCGTTTGGGGTATTTTCATTCACCGGAGATCCAAGCGTCAAGCTGAGTTCCATCGGTAGCACGGACGTGGCCGTGGCGCAGTTTGCCGAAAACAATATCCTTCCATCAGACCTCGCTGTTCTCAACTTGGTTCTGCTGAACCTCCAGCAGCAGCAACTCTTTCAGATGCATCTGCTTCAGCAGCTTCAGCAACAGCTGATGTATGCTACAGCGGCTGGTGGCACCGCGTCGCCGTGTAGCACTTCGACGATGCCAAACTTTGCATCGCCCGACAAGTCGCCACCCAAGTCCTTCCTGCCACCCGACCTTGCACCAGCTGCATCCGAAGCAATTTGTAGCCACTCCGGTGGTGGTGGTGGTGGAGGTGGTGGTGGTGGAGGTGGTGGCCTTCCGTCAGCAGCCACTTCCAGTTCATCGCCCATCGACAAGGTCATTCCGTTGCCCGGAGGAGGAGGAAGTTCCAGTTTCAGCAACAGCATCGAATCGTCATCGGAGAAGCAGCTGAGTTCGATTGTGTGCAGCACAGCAGATAACGAATGTAAAGATGGAGACGACGTTCCTGTTCCACCAATCATGGCGATGATAGGAATGTCGACTCGGAAACTTCCATTCATGCCAGACACGCAGCTGAAAGAAGGTGAGCATCGCATCTAGTCATACACCTGACATCTCAATACATACACGGTGAGTAAATAAGCACCCCTACGTTGTTTGCTAATACTTCCGTCGCAAGTAAGAATTCTAAAAATGAAATTCCACAAGCTGATAGACCATTTATATTTACGTATAGCACCCAAATTTCACCAAAATAGCTCTAAGAGAACAAAAGTTATTAAACTTTTAGTTAGGCCATCCACTGTTATCTGATGGTTGAATAATGTTTAACAGTTTCTTGCTAATATCACTAATACACAGGTTTAAAGGTAGTTCATAATTATTTTCATATAACGACAAAATTTATTCAAATATTTCCAACTCAGCAATAGTTAAAGCACTTAAGGAACCATTTCTTATATTCTGATGAATCAAAAACGTATAATGCAACAACGTCACAGAAAATTACTGCAACTTGTGCAAAGCTTTGTTGCGTTTGAAATATTTTTTTTGAAAGTATGCGCTTACATGTAAATATGAATTACGTTTCAATGTGTAGAATTTCATTTAAATAATTCTACTTCGGCGAAACTATTAGCAAACAACTGTTAAACTTTATTGAACTATCAAAAAACAGTGGTGACGCCACTGAATATTGAATAACTTTTGTTCTGCGCAAGATATTTTGGTGAACTTTGGATGTTGTAGGCATACGTAAATATCAATTGTCTTTCAGCCTGTAAAATTCTATTTCAAACTTTATACTTTTGTCGGAAATATTAGCAAAATACGTAGTGGGGTCGATTTTACTCACCCATGCAGTAAATGCCTCAGTTTATGTTATCTAAAGTTAGCCTTGCATCGTGTCGTGTCTAAGTTTATACTTTCGCTGAGCGTTGCTTTTTATTTCAAAATTTCTTTGGACTCTAGAATGCAGTCGCCTCGACTATATATAGACAGTGCCACTGACAGAATATATTTTAAAGAAAGTTTAGCACTGCTCATGCCGACATTGAGACAGTAGAGGTCTTTGACTGATCCAAATTACAATCCATGAAATTCGTAATTATTTACGAATTTCATGGAATTGCAATTCCTTATTTTGGTGATATATGCTTATCACTGCACAAACATCCCTTCAACGCGCATACATTTCTCAATTTATCGCTGCACATTTTGTGTATTGCTGCCCGTTAAAACAAACCCTTGCCACTCTTCCATATTTCCACACCTAGATTTCAAGTTTACATTCATCGTCATCATCACTGCCACCAGACACAACCACTAAACCATTAAGAGCAATGCTTAGGTATACGATTGATCATCATCGTCACCACCAGTCACCAGCGGCACCTCCAGTGCCCCACCATCACCACCAGATACAGCAGCATCAGACTGCATTCATCACGACCTCTTATATATTTACCACCAGCCAGTCAACCATTGGCACACCACCACCACCAAAACCACCCGTACATCCACGTTACAATCATTTAACAGACTGGGTTAAGAATCACTTGATATTTAGTTCCTGTTTTTGATATTTCAAAATACTCTTCTGATGCCTGCAGCTAATGCATGGTTCCCTAAAAGTGGCGTTCTTTGGTTGCTGCCGCTGCTGCTGCTGCTGTGCCTGTCGTTTTGTCGATCGATCAGAAGGAGTATCATGCTCCATGGCCACTTGAGTTATACACCCTTCCGCAACAATGCTCGCTCGCTGCATGCTCCAAAGAGCTCCTGTTTTTCCAACTTCCTCACACGCCAGACCTCCCTCTTGGCTCATCATCGGTTGATAAAAGAAATTTCCTCCTCTGAAGCCGTGTCCCATAAACAGTGGCTGCTTTTCGCTTCATGCTCTTACATAAATATTGCCGACCGTATGATGTGGTACGTGCTCGCTGCTGGTTCTTTATAAGGAAAAGTCCGTTTACAGTCCGTCTGGTTTGGTCTCTGTGCCTGGGGAAAAAACTCTCCATATCTCTCATGGATTGAATGCTACATGTGGAGGAGAAAGACATTCTTTACCTAAGTCTCTATGGAGGATGTGCTCCTCACTTTCTAGATAGGGAGCCAGGCCCAGGGTGTGTCATGACTTGTCATTTGCTTACTAGTATAGGCCTATATAAAGTATAGGCCTACTAGCTGGTGCCAAATTATACTTTTGTGACAGAATAAATAATGCCAAAGAAGGCCATGATTTTGTTAAACATGTCTCTCAAATGCAAAATCAATGTAGCCCATTCGTTGCAAAATATGGGCTTCTCTTTCGCAAAAATTGCCACCGTCAGAGGCAACAGGTTTGAGTTACAAAAAGATGATATTTCGATGGACATTCCATTAAAGAAGAGCTCAATGGTTGATTGATTATTTGTTTGAAGCATTATTGTTTCTGACAAAGACTCTATATTATGATGACAAACTATTGTTAAAAAACAATTACGGGTTTGAAGCTGCATATCGCCACCTTAGCTGCCCAGCTTATCATTTTCTGTCTTTGTTAAAGTCAATGTAGCCTATTCTTTGAGAAATAAAATTAGCCTATGGGTTTCTCTTTCGAAAAAATTTCTGCATGGCCTACTCTTGCTTTTATAAAGTTGTACCACTGTTTGTCATAAATTGTTTCCATAAAAGGTACAATTGGTTTCGCTTGCAATGGATTGAACTTTTCAATGTTTAACATAAAGAGAATTGAACCCGATTATAACGAACGGTCTTCTATAGTCTATGTGCTTGGCGAAACTCGATTCCAATTAATTGAGATGGATTGATAGCCGTGCATGGATTCATTCATCTTCTATTCTGCCCATCTTTGATCAGATCAAATCCTAAACATGTCCTGTGAGACTTGGAATCCACTCTGCAAGACGCACACGTGTGAAGAGCTTTTGTTCCGGATCAGAATGAGGCGAGCGGAGGCGAAGAAGTAGCAATTTATTAACGGATCTTCATTATTCGGATCCCTCTTGATCATATAATATTGGATCGGAATCGTGAAGGTCATTCCCTCGAGAGAGACACGTCGGAAGGAGGCGCCTTTTCATATCAGGCGCATGTCTGAAAAGGTTTTTGTTGTCCGCCTGAACGTATGAGGCTGCAGTGGGAAGAATGCGACCTGACAAATTACTTCCCCAGCAGCAGCAGCAGCAGTAGCAGCAGCAGACGCTCTCCCCCTAGAGTTGACATTTCCCGGTTAATTCGTGGACCTTCTGTCGTTCCCGGAAAGTCGTCTTCAGTCGTCTTATTGCAGTGCAGCAGCTCTACGTCTTGCACGAATATTCTTCTTCGTCGGGTCATGAATGCAGCGTCGGGCGATGTTATGAATTTTCTCGTAATGACCCGTGATTAAGATTGTGAAACCAATTTTCTTGCCTTATGGCCTGCGCCACATCTGGCGTCCGTCAGAGCTAATGCCTCGACGCCGCCGCCGCCACCGCATCAGCCTCTCCGCTGGTGGCGGGGCCTGCCCGGGAACAGCGGCTGCGGCGACGGCGGCAGGCCTAGTGTGTTCGCAAATGAAACGGTCCGGCACATTATCTATACATATTCTGGCCTAAATAAAACAGGCTTTCTGGCACGCGGGGTCTTCGTCCGATATTAATTGTGTTTATGTTCAATAGTTGGAGGGGCCCTATCAGGCCAATCCGGTTATAAACATCCCTCTCGCCAGGTCCGAGTCCAGAAGAGACCTCCTCCTCGATCGTTCTCTCCACTTCTCTCTATCTCCACTTCTCCACCAGCTGCAGCTCTATACCACTGTGACCAGGCCCGCGATGACTGGTCCGACCGTCTGTTCTCTCCAGCGGTAGGGAAATGCCCTCTGGTGATAGGGGCCTGGCGCTGAGACTCTGACATGCCCCCGATTCCTGTTATTACCCTTTAACCGTGTTAGCAAGACCCTTAGGTGTTGCGTGTGGTAATGAGTTCTAGATAACCTGTCACATGGAAGGGTCTTTTGCTCTACAGTTGGTGATTTATTCGATCATTTCTTACCCAATCGTTCTGATCCCATGTAATCCAACTGCTTCCCTTGCACTGATATCTTACGAGGAAGCAGATATCAAACAATACTCATTGTGCTACATTGTGTTACAGACCCTTACTTCTATGGAACAACATGAGAGCGAGAGAGACTGAGAGAAGTAACCTCCACGGATGCATTCATTCCTTGGTGATTGATTATTATAGTGTTATTCTGTTCCGATTTGGAGCTCTACTGTTTAATCTTTGGGTATCAGTGAGTGGCCGTTGGCAAATGTATTTTTAATGTCTTGTCTGGCTGGCTGTTTGGTCGTGCGACTGGCTGTCTGGCTGGTTGGCTGTCTGACTGTGTCAAAATTCCAAAGAGCGTTGTGTAATTACATGGAAAATGGATTTGCTTCAGTTCTGTTTGATTATAAGATCTCTTCTGTTTATTTATCATAGGAGGAATTGTTGAGACTATCCAGTCATGATCTCTCGTGGCCATCCATCTGCCTATACCCCTCAGGATTTGAGCGGTGCCCTGGCTGCTTATTATACTCCGAAAATAATGCCTGTACATCTCAGACACTGATAGCCCTAGAACGATCACTAGTGCATACAGTCCAGTGTCTGAATAAAAGTCATCTTAGCCCACTACAGTTAACATTTTGCCGGACTAGTGAAAGGGCTGAAGAGTACATGCGTGGCTGAAAGCCATGATGAAAATTAATCATTCCACCTATAGAAGGATTTCATGGACCACTATGCACGTGTCTTCTGTAATTGGCTATTAATTTCAATTTTATATGTTGTAATTATTGCTTTAAGTACTTTCTTTTGGGATGAACATTCTGTTGCAATGATTTTCATTTTGCTATCCCTTAACAAGCTTTTCCATGACTAGGTCCTATAGTATAGGCTGCCTTAAAGTATAGTATACCTGCAAGGTTGCTATATGAATTGTGCCATGGTAGAATTGTCTTGTGGGTGCATGGCAGATCATCACTAAAGCAGATTCTTCGCATATAGGCTTAGGTCTGTGTATTCTGGACCAACTTTGCATTAGATTGAATTGGATGGGATTTTAGTTCATCCATCTCGGACGATCAGACTCAATTATAGTTTTTTTGCATTATACTTCCAAGATGTAATCACCTAAAGAGCACTGTCTTTCGTACTAGTGTTGGTATACGTGGTGCGAATTACGATGTTGCTGCTGCTGCTGCTGATGATGATGATGATGAAAGTGCATGGTGGTGAAGAAAATGGTAATGACAAAGACAATGATGACATGATGACTGTGCATGATGATGAGACTGAGATGTGATGCAATTGAAAATGCGACTGCTTTTCTTACACTTGTGATTGTGTGTGTGTGTGTGTGTGTCTGTGTCTTGTGCCCTTTGATTTATATTGTGCCGTCTGTGTAGAATAAAAGTGATTAGAGGCACTCCTTGTATGAGAGCTGCGCGAAATAATTAAGTCTTCGGACGGGAAGCTGCAGCGCTGTCAGCCACAGTTGCCTGAGCAGGAATATTGGAAAAGCGATTGGTCGACCGAGGATCAAGACACATTGGAGTAGAGTCTTCTTTGATTGGTCCTCAAGTCTTTGTTTCATCTGCAGGAAGAGTTGATTCACAAAAGTGGATTTCATCTGAGTAATGTCCGAGGTCTTCATCGCCCCGTGGTCCCTCTGATTGGTCCTGTGGTCTTGAAATATTGGTCTCGGTCACCCCCCCCCTCCCACCTCCAGAAGGAGATGAGGAGTCGGGCTTTGGTCTGTTCTCTCGTTCGCTAGCCGCTGCCTCCGCCATCGAACGGATTTCTGGCCAGTCTGTTTTCTCTCACTCACAGTTACATCTGCCGTCGAAAGGCCGCAGACTATTCTTCGCCTGTTTACGCGTTCTGAATGGAGCCGTTGAATTTTTCCGGCCAAGTGTTTAAAAGTCCATAATTCATGTGTGAAATAGGGTCCTATAATAAATAGGAAGGCCCGGATTATGTGCAATTAAAACGGAACGTGCATATAGGACGGAATGCAAGCCAACTGTTTATAAACACCGTGGGAGGTATGAGTCTGTCCATCTGCCTAGTCGACTGTTCCGCTCGTTCCCCTCGTCCGTCTGGTTCCTGTTCCGCCGGGCTCGTTCCGGAACGCATCTGTCGTCCTGTCTTTTTACATCCGTTTATTCCACGAGATGGATGGATGGGATAAAAGACAGGTGGAGGAATTCCGGGGAGAAATTTCCCCGAACCCTATCGTCTGTTATTGTCTCTCCCCCTTACATCATTTTATCATCTCGGCTGATGTCTTGAAAGGACCTCACATTAATCCTCTGTCACGCATTACTTTACATCACATCTTTTCTCCATTATCATTTCCGGCAAGACCATCAGTCTGCAAATACCCTCTGATTGGTGCAGCATGTAAAGTGACATTTAGTTGCATTTAGATCCACCGCGATATGTATAGCCCATATAATATATCTAACTGTCCGTCTGTCCAATGACATAAGACATTAGAGTCTTGTATAAAGAAAACAGTCACATGCACACGCTAGTACGATGAGATAAATCCTGCAGTCCTGCACTTTGCTTTACTATTATAATATAAACTTTATTTGATCAATCAACATGTGAGGTCAAAGTTCAAACGCTCGAGGGCAGAAATATGTTACTATAGGTTTCAGTTGTACTGTGCATAGGCCTACTCATTATAAATACAATAATTACCACTCACTGTCACTGGCAGATCCCACAAAATCGTTTAAACTTCACATCCATGCTGCTTGTAGAGTAGGATTAGTTTAGTGGAATGTTCTTTCAACCAAACATAATTATTTCCTAAAGTTTGCCTTGGAAGTTCTGGCAAATTTCTCTGCAGTTTAATTTCAAACATATTTCATGACTAAACGTTGACGTTAGCTAACTTTAAGTGTGCTTTGAAAGTGCAGTTTGGTAGCAGCTGCCACGCGTGCCTTTGTATTTTTAACTGGATTCTAATCAGCACTTATGCAGAATTGTTTGTCACCAAATACGTGTAACATGCTGCCAGAAGTTTATATTGCACCTTTTGAAGCGAGCCTATGAGCAGAACATGGTTGATTTGTTGAGTACAAATAATTATGTGATTTAATGGATCGTCAATGGTGGATGTTCTTGCAATGACTGACTTTCAACATGTAATTATTTCAAACTTAAGATTTCGCTAAAACGCTAAACAACAACTTGAAAAATAAATGCTCTCTTATGAAAAATCAAAATATGAATTGCATTTTCAGATATGAATGACTTTTTCTAACTATCTTTGATTTAGAATTTATTCTTGTTTTATTTTATTCAGAACTGTAAGCATCATCCGTTTGTGTCATCTTATAGTTGTTGTTTTATTTGTGTATTCACACATTTTTGCATCTCCCCATCAACTCTACTACTACTCAGATGCGATCCCGACTACAGCCCGTAGGTATTTCGGAGTTTACACGCCGAATAGCCACGAACAATAATCTATTGCGAGTGAAGGACTTACTCAAGGTCCCTACGTTAGGCTTGGGTCTGAATCGAATCAGCGACTCTTCTGACGCAAGGCGGCGACTATCCCACTGCGCCACCACGCCTTACTATGATATTGCTGTTGATGATGCTGAAGTGGTTCTTTTCCGACAGGTGGTTCACTCTGTGCTGGGAGTGGACTGTTGTCGCCTGATGGGGGTCGTGGTTCTGGGTCTGATGGACACTCGTCACGCAACAGGTGTCGCTTCTGTCAGAAGGTCTTCAGCAGCGACAGTGCACTCCAGATCCACATCCGATCACATACTGGTAGGTTGTTTCGAACGAACAGAAGAGGGGTGACTCATGGGAGATGAGAAGAAAATAGTACCACTATATTGTAAGGACTTTACGCAAGTCCTTCTTGAAGACTCACAATATACTTGAGGCGCTTCGGCGTGTTGACTCCGACACACCTCAGGGCTGCGATTGGGACCGCCTCTGAGTAGTGAATGGATTTGAAGAAATATCTTGATAAATAAATTGTTAGAGAAGGGTAGTCCGATTAAGAGTTAAGAGAAGCAGCATATAGTTTCACAATGCCTCGTTGAGAGAATAATAGTCCCGCTATAGAGGAGTCGTTCCAGTGAAGGAGAAGAATTGTCCCACAAAGGAAAGTTTTGTCTCACTAATAGTCCCATTAAGAGAGGAGTGGCCCAAATGGGAGAAGAATACTTTAAATAGTCCCACTATACAGCAGTCGTCCCACTGAAGTAGAATAGTCTAACTAAGAAACGAAATAATCTCTCTAAAATAAGAGTATATACACCGTGTCTAAAAAAACTGTGCAAAACTGTTTTCATCAGAACTTTGTCAAATTTCAACCAATTTTAATTACTCTCGGTAGTTTGAGGGCAAAATGGCTGAAATTCTATACCAAATAAAAATTTTCCACCTCACCAGACTCATAGAACCGCACTACCTTGTTAAACACAATTTTGCAATTTTTTTTATAATACATGGTGATTTGATAAAAAGTGATCCCCCTAGGTATTTTGTTGATATTTTGGTGGAAAGTACGCATATGTAAATAAAATTTTACTAGCTCAAAGGCTATTCATGTTTACATACATCTCTCAAATTAAAAAAAAATATTTCAAACAGAACAAAGGTTATTCAACTTTTAGTGACGTCACCCACTGCTTTTTAAATTTTCTTGATAGTCATTCCGCCAGACGTTAAAATTTTCTACTGACATTTCACAGACTTAAAGGTAATTCATATCTACACATAGAGACCAAATTATATCAAAATATTTCAAACACAACAAAAGTTACACCACATTATTTTGTAACGTTTGTTGTGTTCCACTTTTTTTATTCATCAGAATACGGGGAAATGGGTTCGCTAAAAGTTCTGTAACTTTTGTTGCGTTTGAAATATTTCGATAAAAATTGGCTGTCATATGTAAATACTAAATATGAATTACCTTTAAGGCTGTGACATATCATTAGAGATATTAAAACTTAGGTGGATCATTTATTTTTGTAAAACAACCATGTATTATACTAAATTTGCAAGGTAGCGCGGTTATATGAGTCAGGTGAGGTGGCAACTTTTGGTATAAAATTTCAGCCATTTTGCCACCTACCTACCAAAGTTATTAAAATTGGTTGAAATTTGACGAAGTTATGACCAAAACAGTTTTGCATAGTTCTTTTTTTTATACACGGTGTATAATATATGCACATATTAGGCCTACAGCAGAATATAATTATCTATAAGCCTATGGATTATGACTCATATAATAGGTCTAATATATGTATTATATGCACGCTAATTATAGCGAATGGCTATCTGTAACTGCCATATTATGAGCGAATATGAAGCCAATATAAGAGAGTCGGTCCTCACCGATTTTTCTACATAATAATAATGTATACGTCGTCCGCGCGTATTGGCTATAAGAGGCCGTATCACATGTACAGCAGAATAATTCATCATAGTTGCGATAAATTAATCAGCCGACGACAGCCGAGATCGGTTGACCGATGGGGCTGCTGCTGCTGCTGCTGCTGCTGCTGCCCTTGATAATGCTGTCTACGGCGGCAGCTGCTGTGCAAGCAATTTATAATGATAGGCCTACACATCTCGTCCGAAGCATTCGAAGCAACAAAACAGTTTGAAGCATATTACAAATTGATGATAAATGTCTGTTGCTTTTCACGAGGGATGAAACATTCTTAGCTGTTACTTT
Organism: Dendrobaena attemsi; assembly: GCA_034693945.1. Taxonomy (NCBI): domain Eukaryota; kingdom Metazoa; phylum Annelida; class Clitellata; order Crassiclitellata; family Lumbricidae; genus Dendrobaena; species Dendrobaena attemsi. The sequence goes on from JAQFXW010000551.1 coordinate 16,916, forward strand.
CAACTCCGGAAACTCATGATGATATATCCTGTTCCTCCTCTCCTCTGGCTCTCTGCCTCAACGATTGTCAACTCTTTTGCAATCTCTCGCATTGATTAGGCCTACCGCAGCGCTACATGTTGGCCTCCTGGATTGTGTAACTGGATAGGGTAATGTGAACGGCTACTCGTTTTATTGGCCACACCCTAAATTTCTGTCGGATTTCGGATTATGCGTAGCACAACCCTCCACTGGCTCCCCTAGCCACAGCGTATCGCATATATCGTGTCTCTGCGCTGTCTCAAAAAAACATTCTCTGATCGGATAATTGCCTGATACGATAATTTACATTAATAGGTTTTTATTTCGTCTATACTCTGCTGCACTTGTGTGAGCTCCTTCTTTGCATGGAAATCATCACAAAAAGGAATATCTCTAATGGGAGAGCAGTTGAAACGTCGTCTATTCCTCCCCAGGCCAATAACGCCATTGCCTAAAATAAATATAAAAACACGTCAAACAATGAAGAAATTTATAGACAATGGGTGACTTTGGGTGAGCAGCAGTAAAAACACAGGACTAAGGTGCATAGGGCTTTCTACGGAGGTTAAATTAGCCGTCTCACGTCAGACTTCTTCTTTGGTCAGGTCTGTAAACGCCAGATAACATGTGAAGCCATTGTCACAGATTCGGTTAGGTCGTATAGGGCGGTGTTCAAGCGACTATGGACTAAATTAGACCTGATGAGATTACATTGCATTATAATGCAATTAGATTAGCAATGTACATTCTGCAGATACTGCAGTCAATTTGTATAACCCGCCAGATACACTGGGAGTCTGGGAATGACCTTTCCTCCGCAAATTTCCGCTCCGAAGCAGCAAGAGTTCGATTGAGACGAATCACAGAACGTCTAGAGATTGCAGTCTTTCTGGTCATATAGACGTTATCAGCAACAATATCTCTTGAAACCCCATAAATATATCTCTCGAATCTCGATCTGAGTCATGCTGTAGACATAAAAGGCTCTAATGGGTAAATAGACCAATTCTTGCCATCAAATAAATTCAGCTGTGGTGTAAATCTCTATCTGAAGATCTGTTGACTCTGAGCTGAGCTTAGAGCCTTAGATCTGTATAATCTTCCAGCGATTTAGTTCGACGTACAGGACCTACCTTTAAACCCTTAACCTTATTAGCCACACTCAGTAATATAATAAATTATTTTTGTTTTATTATATGCATGTTGATATTACTTTCAGGAATAACACAGCAACAAATGATAATTGTAAAC
>JAQFXW010000552.1:0-18183 GCA_034693945.1 Dendrobaena attemsi
GAGAAAGGTAGAGCGAAGACTAGGGGGAAGTGAATTCCACAGTGAGGGACCTGCGCTAGCAAAGGATCGAGTCTGGGCCATTGTGGTCCTGACAAGTGAAGCAAAAAGGTCGAGGCGATCAGAGGATCGAAGAGGACGCAAAGGTAATAATAATTAAAAGTAAGTAACAGAGCAAACAAGCAGGTGTAAGCTTAATCAACCACTTTAATGCAGGGGCATTCCCAACAGGAAGTATAACATTCGATAGCAGTCATACATAAACTGCTTGTTCATGGCTCGTTAAAATAAATACTTTGTGGTCGAAAGAGTAGCCTACGCTGTAGCTCAGCAATTATACCTTCTTTTATTTCTCCTCCCAGTGTTTAGCGATGCGGAAGAGCATCGTTTTAAATCTTGTCTGTAAAGAATAAAGCCTAGGCCGATGTGTTTTTGACAAAGTGTTCTAACTTATAACAAACAGCACATATTATAGGCCTCTGACCTGTAGGCCTGTATGAAAACCACAAAAACGTTAAGCCTCCCTCCCACATTAAATTATTCATAATCGCCGTAAAAAAAGAACAACGATCTGCCATGGGAGGCAGCCTTGGGGCCACTCGGTTATGATCGATTACGACCTATAGGTGTTAACGTGTTCTCACGATTACTACACTACTACAGTACACTGGACTTGCATTTGAAACTGAAGAAATCGAGAAGCCTCCTACATTAGCTTATTGATAATAGCTGTAAAATAAATAACGAATTCGGAGGCAGATAGTGGCAGGCAGTTCGGTTTCACAATCGATACGTTAGAGTATTGAATAAATTAGGCCAATATTATATCTGCAAATCTTGGTCGGTAAGAGTTGTCCATTAAGAGAAAGTTTCACTGTTTCATGGCATTGTGGTTTGGGGCGAGAGTAACTAACTTTAAGACCACACCCATATTCGCGAGTAGGCTATACTGAGTAGTTATTCGCGAGTAGGCTATGCTGAGTAGTTTCATAACTTAACCTTTCCTTTAAAGCTAAAAACACCTACGTACGAATTAAACAGACAACATGATAGTATGGACAGAGTAAAAAGTAGGCCTATACTTGCCTTCAAAGTTGATAACATTTGTAGTAACAACAAAAGTGTCCAAACACAAGATGGCTTCATAGGCCAATGCAGAGTAACCTGCCAACTATTTGCAACGAGGCCTATATTGCATGTGCATGACCAATCTGAATATGCTTCATATGTCAAATATTTGCCGTTAGGGTCCTTTATGTTCTACGGACAGAAATTATACAGAGGCCGATGAGCAGTCCTTTTATGGTTGGCCCGCTTGATATCATTGTAAGCCCACTTCAATTATATACGGTTCCTGTTGTGTGTGCCTGTATCACGTGGGTCACACCAGGTCGCGTGAGAGTTAGGTACTTTTTCAGGTCATGGGATCCGGTGAGAGTACTTCAGATTAGACCTGGGGAGCAGGTTAGAAGAATAGTAGAGAAGAGGGGTAAAAAGTCATCTCATCTTTGTCATCATTATTTCATAGTAGTTATCATCATCAGCATTGTGGGATAGTGGATCTATTTTGATCATTGTGGGCATGTAGGGAGCAGTGGGATAGTCGGCAGCGGCCTTGTGTCAGAAGGGTTGCGAGTTCAATTCAGACCCGACCCACCACGTATTGACCTTGAGCAAGTCCATCACTCACAATTGCTAGAGGCGCTTTGGCATGTGCACTGTATAATTTGTAATTATGATGCGATATAGACGAAAAATATTCAGATGTTAATTCCAGGAAGCATATTCCCAACTTTGCCTTTATTTGCTATCCTCTAGCTATGCTCATTTCTTAATTCGAGCGCTCGACTGCTCGATGATGTAAAAGCCTGGTACCTCAGACATTGTTCAGTCTATGTATGAGCTGCAGTGTTGATTTTCAACTACATGGTTTGGTGTTGGCCAGGCAGTTTACAATTTATTTTTAAGTTCTGTGCTAGTTCAACTTTATATCTGAAAGATCTGTTGCATCCTGGTATTGTCGCTGTGATAAGATATAATTCCCATCCGGGTAGTGTTACTGTAGATTCAAGATGTACTCGTCATCCTGACCAAGTTCCGTGTTTACAATGGTGGCCATAAATTAATGTTCTATATTTCCACTAACTGTGTCCAGCTATCTGCGTAGTTATTTGGTCTAAAATTATTTCCATCATCTGTCTTGAGTTATAGAAAATGCTCAAACGAATTCATGAATGAACGAATAGATCTGTTTATTTCAATTCAAATGTAATGCGTAATGCTCATTCATGTAGGGTGTTGCTACTGGGACCTGTGTGTAAACGATCAAGTTCATTCTTCTCACAGGTTGACATCCTGACTCATGTCGATACGTTCTACGAACTGGTCGACAGCGCCGACCGAAAAGCGGTGAAGGAAGTTCTCGATGGCCTTAGATCCGGCAACGTCCATTCGCTGGACGAATGGTCTTTTGTTTGCCGGATGGGACTGACGAAGAAACTTCACCAGCATCTTGGAATATCGGACCAGAAGGTAGCCAGCAGTCATCTTTGTAGGTTGGGCTATGTTAATGAGGATACACCTACATTTGACCAACTCTGATCTAGAACAACAGGCCAGGCCGTATTTGACTCGGTAATGCATAACTCTGAATATGTGCTATTCTCGTATTGCACCAGAAACCCTATCAGAGTATTCCCTTCGACCCAGGGTACACAATAGAGTTTTCCCAGAGGCAGATGTTAGAGAGCGAAAAACTGTTCTTATTCAAATGTTATAACCTAATTATTCTTCTTATTGATTGTTCAGAGTGTATTACATTTGTTTGTAAATCAGAATGCATTTTGCAACTGATTATTAAAGCCGAACCTACTTACTTACTTTATATAACAATCAAGAGTTTTGTCCAAGTCGCAGTCCTTTGCATCAATTGATCTCTTTCTCTCATGTAATGTTCTATCCCCAACTGTTCGAGCTAAGCCTTTCTTTGTCTTATGGGCTTCTGTTGTGGCAGAGCACACTAGGAGTGCCTCTGATTCATTCATTCTCGACATTTATATAGCGCCTCTTCAAGAAACTGCTCAGATACGCTCCGATCCCAGCCACGACCAAAATAGAAAGACTTAAGAGAGTTATAGAAGTGCAGTGGATTGACAAGGAGTAATGAACGAAGGCCAATTGGAAGACTGTTCCACGTGACCGGGCCAACAACTGCGAAGGCCCTGCTCTGTACATTGGCCAGATGTGCCCTTGGAACCAGTAGGTCACCTCGTTCCGCAGAACGAAGCACCCGACGAACCGGGAGCAGAGACATTGGGCAACAGAGGTCTTTCAGATAAGTGGGTGCACAACCCAGGATGCAGCGCTAGACCAAGGCAGCAATGCGGTAACAGATACGCTGTTGCATAAACAGCCAATGGAGGACATCACGCATAAAGGCTGAGACTGGAGAAAACTATCATACCTATGAGAGGCGCTTACGAAAGGTTGATACGATACGAATGTAAACCATAACCATAACCACACTTTTTATTGACTCCAATGTAAAATTTTACAGTAACTGTTCTTTTAGCAAATAGACTTTGACAATGGAAGCAATGGGAGAAACCTAAAAGGGCCTAGGCCCTGCTAGCAAGGGTCACCCTAAAGTAAGGTATATAGTAAATTTCAAAGAAGGCAATCATGGTATATGTAGTACAGTGAAAAACTAGGTAGTTAATTAGTGTAGGACTTAACTAGTTAACTAAATGGGAAACGATTGATGCTCCCATCTGTTAAACCCATGCAATATTACTTTGCATTTGAGCAATTCTACACGGCAGGACCCATAATGGTTCTTTCTTGGTTATCTCTATAACACTTCTTGATGTTGATGTCAAAATTTGGTGATTTGTAAGTTTTCCTGCTACTATATCTTGTAGTTAATTAGTTTATTGAAACTCTAATGTGGGTGTGCCGCCTCGGCATGTAAACACTAGTCAGTCACGACCACATCAATACTTTGGTCGTGGCTGGACTGGGAGCACCTCTGAGTAGGTTCTTGAAGGAGCGCTGTATAAATGCTTAGAATGAATGAATAATATTGTAACTGCGTTTGTTTTATTGAAGTTGATACAGGTCCGAGGTTGGTTCCGATCGCCTGCATTTCATCCAGAATTCCAGCAGCCAGTGTTTATGGCGCTATGCACTCCTCGTCTAACCGCTGGACTGGCATCGGATCCAAGGATTCTGTCCGACTCATCAGTCTACGAGACCTTGCATGGCGCGGACATGAAGTACCTCGACATCAGCCGAAAGTAAGAACCTATCAAGTTACCAGAGCTCTGCATTGTGTGGTACAGCAAATGTAATGTGATTTAAATCTTAATTCATATAGCACCCACCAAAGCGAACTCAGCAGTACAGTGTGAGCTCATTAATAGCACATAATGGTAGGGGATTTTCTTTATAATGCAGCTCATGTAAATCATGTTGTGCATGAAAAGGATAATTATGAAAAAGACTCGTTGAAAAATGTTGACCGAAAACATAATGCATTTGACACTGTTATACCATTCAGTGTTACACTATGATACGAGACAGTGCTCGTGAATAAATTTGTGCCTTGCACTTTGCTTGAAAGGTTAGAGCTGTATAAATTTGAAGTTTTCTATTACAGTTACTTACTTTGAGAACTTAATATGTCTTCATACATCAAGCAAAAATGGTTTGTAAACTATTAGTGTGTACTGTGTAAATTAGTCCAGATATTAATAGCATAAGAGAAGATAAGAGTTTGCTGGTTTTTTCATCATAGACTGTCTCTCGTTTTGTGACTAGATTGAACTTGACTGATTTTAATTCCCCATCCATTCATGCCTTGTGCAGTTCACACCATTATATACTAGCCCAGTTAGCTACATTGGGAGCGCGTCGACCGTGTGTTTGCACGGTACCGAGTACGAACCCGATGTCTGCCGACACTCAGAGATTTCAAGTTCCTCACCTACAGTTTTTCATGGCGCTTCGGCATGAAAACTCCAACACTCCCCTGGGCTGTAGTCGGGACCGCCTCTGAGTTGTAGTGGACTTGAAGGGGCGGTATAGAAATGCTTAAATAAATAAATATAGAGGTTGCTAGTAGCCATAAGTTATGATTAGTATTAATTACTAATTCTGTTCAGATCTGTTAATCGGAAATGTGTTGCTGATATCTTTGAAGCTCTTGTAATACACACAATGTGAACATAATTATTGTTTGACTGCACAATTGGAAAGTCAACATTTTCTCAGTTCTGTATTATGTTGTGGGTTGTGAAAGTCTTTAAGCTATCTATGAACATGGAGGTAGACACAAGATAGACCAAACTACTGGGAAAATCTGACTCAGTTTTAGCTATCATAATAAACATTTAAACAGACATGAATTGGATAAGAATTGGATAAGAATTCTTTAATACAGTGACCTTACTGAAGTCTAGCTGTTTCATAGATTAGGGCTTTAATTATACTGGTTGAAATTTCTTAAGGCAAGAGAGAGGGACGAGTGGTGTCGGTAGAAATGCGAGCCGGCAGAGAACAAGAAAAAGAAGTGTAATCTGAAAGTGGTTGGAAAGACACCAAAATGTTGGATATGGAGCAAATGCTTTTGACATTAAAAGAAATTTGCGTAGCCTGATTAAAAAGACTTACGTTGAACTTTGTCCTTCAGTGGAGAAGCTCATCTTGGATACAGCTGCGAAGAAATCAGGTCGAGATCGTGGTATGAGTTCATCCATCCGGATGATCTACACAGAGCTGTGACCGCTCACAAGAACTGTGAGTAGCTGAGAACTTAAATTAGATCAGAATTGAGAGTAAATAGAGCTCAATTATTAACAAAGCATCGTTTTGTAACGCATGAAATGTCTTATACTTCTTTTTGACCTTCGTTTCACTCTCTGGATTTTGCTTAGATAGATCTGTAATATTACCCTTTCTAATCCTGCCTCTTTGTCTTTCACACTGGTCTTCTGTTTATCGACCTTATTACCGATTTAATAGAAATTACTAATTATCCATTCATTACAATTGTATTGACTTGACTTCAGTGTTGGAGCAATGTGATTTTACTGACTACTCTCCAGTTATTTGCCTTTAAAAGCTGAATTTGGGAATGCTTTTAGATGAAAGTTTTACTTGTTTATTTGTGCTTTTTGTTGAGTGCTTTTGGCTTTTGCTTCTTGTTCCAGTGATGTACTGCGAGTCGGAGTCCAAGAGCCCGTTGTTCGTTCGATTACAGACGAGGGATGGCCGACTCGTTTGGGTGTGCGTGTTTCTAAGCAAGATAAGAGATGCAGAAGCAGAAGATAGATACGTTTGCATAAACCAAGTGATCACGGAACAAGAGGCCATGCAGGAACATTTGATTGGTCTTTGGGGCGACAAGATCCTCTCCTATGGCTGCGACTTAGGACTTGGCTCTCAGAGCGAAAGCGAATTCTCGACGAGTTCAGCATCGGGAAACGACTCTCCGCAGATCAAGTGTACCGGCAGAGAGGAAGTGCTGAGGAGACTGAAGAGGAAGATGGCGATGAAGGAGTTTCAACGCAAGAAGTCTCTTCTCTCCGGATGTTTGACGCCGGATCCGAAAAGCTGTACGACGACCCCGGCTTCTCAGAGCAGTGCTGCTTCTACTGTTGCAGACATTTTCACCTTTGACGCGTCTTCCATTCAGAAATCGACCATGCCGTGCCTTAGCTTCGAAACTACTTATTCAGATAAGAAGACGACTAAAACAACTTTGAATGATGGACAAATGGAATGTGATAACTCCTCTTCATCCTTGTCATCTTCCTCCTCCTCCACATCCTTGTGCAGCAACCCTGTCTTAGCTGCCTTCCCATTTCCAGTTGCCTCACCATTTCCAGCTGTCTCACCATTTCCTGCTGCCTCACCATTTCCAACTGCTTCTCAATTTCCTGGTGTGCTGAGGTCCAGTCCGATGCCATTTGGTCTATCCATCTGCTGCCCCCAGGTTGATGGAGCTGCATTTGTAACTTCAATGCCCACTCCAAACTTCGTCAAACAACTGCCGCCTTCGCATACCGAAACTTACAAAGCAGGAGTTTCGGACGAAGAGGAGGAGGAAGTGATTAGCATCGTGGACGAAATGATGGAGGGGAAGCCGTTTGCCGGTGATGTACGTACCGGAAAACCTCTGGATTCGGCCAGACGGAAACGCATCTGCGAACTTCCGATTCTCGGTCCGAGTACAATCGATGAATTCTTCCGAGAAGTTGAGGTTCCTTCTGCAACGTGCCTCGACACTGCTGTTGAATTTGAGGAATTGAACGTGTCGAGGTTCGCCAGTTTCGGGCTGAATGGTACATTGCCTGCTGGTCAGACAAGTACTGTTGAGCCTTCCGGGATAAACTGGAGCGTGATGAAGGTGCCTGATGTTGTCGATCCTGTTGTCGAGGGAAGAGGTTGGTCGGAGTGGGAGAAGCGCAGTGTCCTCTCGACCCTGATGGAGAACTGGAATGACGGAGAGTGTAAGGCGATGATGCCTGAATATAGTTTCGATTACAGTGAGTTGCTTTGCTCTGCCAACGATCTGCCGACGTGGGGTGGACTTTCGAATATGATGACGGTGGATTGCGGTCATTGGTATTGAAACTACTGCACGTCTCCACTTCTGATGTCATCAGTGGTAGGTAGATTTCTGCTTGTAATCTTATGCATTGACCCAGCTTTAGACCAATTTAAAATAATAAATTGTAATTATCAGAAATAATTATATAAGTAATTATTAAAATTATAAACTTTGGTTTATATTTTGTTTAAATAATATATTTTTAATACACATGTTGCAGCTGTATATTTTTGTGGTGAGTTTAAGGCTCACGTGATGTTAAGTAAGTGGGATGTGAGCAAAATTTCTTCAAACTTAATTTTTCAGACAATTCTTGGCGTTGCTTTAGCCATGTTACTATAACTTTTATGATTAATAAACATTAGTTCTTTCTCTGATAAAATGTGTATCTCAGAAAACAAGAATTTCATCTAAGATTTTCAGATGACCAGTGAATTATTTATGAAGTCCATACTTACATATGGAATTAGGGGTGCTCAATGTTCTAGTTGTTTGGCATGCTGTACGTACTGTCAATTGAGATTTGAAAGGTAAGGAATTCAAATCCCCAACAGTGCAGAAATTTGGTTTAAAATTTCTACACTGAGTGTAGCATTGTGGAAGACAACTGCCAACTCGGCCATGACGAGCGTGCTGCTGGTGGGAAGATCAGACAGCGAGGGAGAGAACTGGCCTCTAACCCTCATATGCTGATGTACAGAAATGAGGTTGCAAACGCTTCATACCCACAGCTGCCTCAGAGGGGCACTGTAAGGAATTGCTGTTCTCCTTGCTTTCATTATGAACAATATAGTAATTTCATATTTTTTACAGATTCTATTGTGTCTGTCATGTTTAAAGCTAGACATATATTTTCTGTTTCTTTCAGTCAAGCTTTAAGCGGCTGCTGGTGACAAAGCGATGGTGTCCTATTACCTGAACTTAGAACGATTTCGGCGTGAAATTGTATGCGTTGTTGAAGAAGTCGATGCTTTACATTTTGACAGCAACAACATGACTGATTTTTTATTAAATTTAACTTTTCTATAGCTTTTGGTTGTGCTGTGCTGCAACACCACTTTTAACATTCCTTCTTTAACGTTTTTAACAAGTGGCATATACTGCTTAATTCATCTTACTTTGTAGGCCTATCATGATAGTCCATGCTGCTTGTTATTTTCGATGATTTTACTTATTGCATGTTTTTACCAACCTGCTGGACAGGATATCGTTAACAGTTTTTGTCCATTTTGTACAGTAACTTGTGCGGATTATCTTTCGAAATGGGCTTACGGTTTCAGTTTTTGAAATCCTTTTAGTTGGAGCTGGCTCCTCTTAATTTTATAATGCCTTTCAGAGTAATGTGGAAATGTCGTTTTGTTACAAGAAGATATTCTAACACTTTAATGCTGCTTGGTTTATTTGTTGCCTCGAGTACTTTCACGTTGTTGACGTGTTGACTTAGTTGGGCTAATTTATTGTTGAGCCAAAGACATTGTTTAGGAAGAATTCTTTGGTTCTTCTAAGTCGCTGCTATCAGTTGCAAAATTGCATTCATAGTTGGATGCGTTTCGTTTCTTTTTACGAACGAGTAATGTGTCTATTACGATTTAAATCTGATGATTAGATATATTTTGGAAATGATCTAACTTGTATGACACGTCTGACAAGTTTGTTATTTGAACTTATTTGGTACCGAAGCCAATAACTCCTTGTGCAGAAATTCGGCAATTGCAGTGCATGTTGTTTTTGACAAGAGGCTATTCTAATGCTTCGATAATGCATTGGTTTATTTGTTTCCTCGAGTACTTTCTCATTGAGTACTTTCTCATTGTTGACTTAGTTGGGCTAATTTATTGTTTTGAGCCAAAGACATCAGGAACAAATTCTTTTGCATCTTATAAAAATGCAGAAATGTTTTCGATTGACAGGGGTTTGTTTTGTTCAGTTTATAGTAGGCCTTTTAAATCTGTTAATTGTTCTTCAATGAATCTTTAGTCTGGCTATTTGATCAAGGCTGTCTACTTAGTAGGCTATGTATAGAAATGTGGTTTCTTGGTTTGCAGAAATTTCAAGCTGTAATTCAGTTGATTTGAGTCATGCACCATTAGTAATGCTTATTGTGTACCGATCTGAGTGGTAGACTGCACGGGTTTAGGATTTAGGCCTATTTTAGCGCTACGTGAAGTATCTTACCATCCATATAAGTTGAGGCTTTTACTGGTGACAAATGTTTTGACTAACTTTTGCTTAGGGCATGTTGGGATAGATATCAGTTTAGCAAATATAGGTTTAATGTTTCGTGATATTGTTTGAATTTGTTAAGTTTGATTCTATTTGTACTCAATTCCATTGACTATTTCTGTACTACTCGATACTTGTGTCTCTTGCGACTCGGCTACAGTACCCGCTACTCTCTCTCCCACTAACGTGGAGAGTGGGATTGTTTAGTTTTCTAAGCAGTGAAGGTTCCCACAGCTCTGAAACAGAGATGGGTTGTATATCGCAAGATCTACCGTTTACTGTATGGTTTGTTTCGTGTTATCTTGGTAATATTTTACAGCTTGAGCCAGTTGTATCTACGTGATTTAACCAAAGTCCAGAATATGTTTAACAATGTATCGCTGCACGTTCTACAGGATTGGTTTCGGCTTCTATGAATTTAATTGAATTGCAATTCATTATTATGGCACAAATAGCTTTTCATCACTGCACTTAACAAGTTATCAATGCACATTTGTATGTAGCACTGCATGTTGATACAAGCCAAAGTTGTTATGGTATACGGCTTCGTCACTGCATTGACTGAATTGTGATGCAGTATAGCTTTACCAAATGACATGTACCCCCCATACATTAACACATTCACTGTGAGGGATGAGTTATGGATGCAAGGGGCGAGTTTACTCATTCAACATTTCAATGCTACAATGGTAACTTTATAGGCTATCTCACATTCCAACTCCGACCTTGGCTTGTCAATGCTCCTTGACAGAGGCAACACATGTCTAATTTGCATCGCTTCTCCGCAGAGCAGGCACACTTTCACAGCAGTCAAAGCCCCAGGTGTCGTGTTTGATCAGGAGGTTTCATCAAATATTGCAGAGACGCTCTCATTCACTGTCAGAGTGTTTATGTGCTTCATCGGTAATTCTTTCTTTGCAATTGCTCATTTGTCAAGTTTAGACAGAAAATCAATCGATCATTTTTTGTTTAATAACTATGCATGCTGATAATATGCAACTTGTGATAAAGTTCATTGCAGCTACATTGGGAGCGCGTCGGCCGTGTGTTTGCATGGTTCCGAGTACGAACCCGATGTCTGCCGACATTCAGAGATTAACATCTCGGGCTAGCACATGGGGCGTGTGTGGAGCAATGGGATAGTCGATGCCTTGCGTCCGATGGGTCGCAGGTTCGATTCAGACCCGAGCCACCGCGTAGGGACCTTGAGAAAGTCCTTCACCTACAGTCGTTCATGGCGCTTCGGCATGAAAATTCCAACACTCCCTCGGGCTGTAATCAGGACCGCTTCTGAGTAGTAGTGGACTTGAAATACGATAATAAATAAATAAATGCAAATTTAATTACTGTAGTTGAGGACTGAAAGAACAGTGTTGTATTTTTGCTCTTGTTGCCATGTTCGTTAGTGCCATTGGTATTTGCCCCCAAAGACTTGTTTATTACTAAGTGTACTACAGGTATAATTATCAACTTTTTTAACAGACGTTTTACTATGCAGCTGGTATGCAACAGAAATCAGGCTTATTTTATTGTACTGCATCAATGCTTACAAAGACTGAATATTCATTGTTGCCAACAGACTGTTGATAAGATTATTGTTTGTTAATAATACTAAAGGATGTTACGCTTAAACATTGTTTGTTTACCAAAGCATTAGTTTACCAGAGCATTTGAAGGGAGTCTATGTATTAAATAGTGGGCCTTCCAGTTGGAATGCCCCCAACAGATTATACTGTATTTACATAATCTTTGTTTATTAAAACTAAACTAAATCTACTGGAATGGCTCAAAACAACACATCTAGCTCTCCAAATACTATTTAAGCCTCTGGGGCCACAATATTAAAGTTCAAGATAACAATTTAAACTGCATATGAAAAATTCTTTACCAACAATAACCTCCTAGCAACTTTTACTTTAATCTATTGCAAATTAGACATGTGTTGTCTTTTTCGTTTCTGAATAAGATTTGTCATTTAGTTTTAATAAACAAAGATTATGTAAATACAGTATAATCTGTTCAAAACTATATTTTTGCGGTGGCTATTCTGGGACCGACTCCGAGTAGGTCTGGTCACTTGAAGGAGGGGATCCTATAGACTCGTATACATGTGGAGTTATTAAGAGCAGAGATGTGTTATGTGTGGGTTTCAGTGTAACTGTTAGATCCTGCTGCTCATGTCTCTAGTGGGTACTGTTGAGCTCAGATGTCTTATTCAATGAAAAGAAATTATTATGATGAAAACTTTTAAATCTGTCAGAAATCAGCCACAGGTCTATCTCTGAACATGTGACATTGACTTTAAAGATATTAAATGGATTGAGCTTGGTTTATCTTTCACGGAAAAGAGTGCATGTATTTGAGCTATTATGTCGTAATTATCATAAAGTTTATTCACTCAAACTGACAAAACGCATTTTGGCCTATCATACTGTGAACGGATGATACACAAGATATTAGGCCTATTACAGACGTCAAATATTACAGCTTCAGCCACTTAGGCAACAATTATGTCTTATACAATACGCTAAGAAGTAAACTTTTATCGGTAAAATTCCTGATTAACAGTCATATTGTACTTGAATTTTGAATCTAGTAATTTATTTATCCACAATTAGTTACAAGAAAACCTACATTACATGTACCGTTCCCTTCTATTGTTAACATTTTTCTCATCCTCCACCTTATTTTAACATAAATAATCCCGCGTCTCACCCATCATCCAATTTGTTTTACAATTTCCACCAGAGTGAAAAATGCTATCATGTCCCCAAAATGGGAAACTACTATATGTAGCCACCGCTGCCACCAGCTATAGACATAAAAGGGAAAACGTAAACAAAGAATGCAAGTTTCTAAAAAAATCACTACCTGCAACTGAGCAGAGTAGCACAGATGATTGTTCCTAATTAAACTATAAACTTCACTTAAAGTCAACTTTTCAGGCAGACTATCAGTGGAGTGTCCAACATGAGAGTGCCACAATAGAAGCTAACGGCATGTGTAAGTGACTCATGTACCATGAAAATACATTAAAAGCACCAGAAATTATGCATTCTCTAAATGCAGTGTATTCTCTAAATACAGTATACCGCCTTTTCAAGTCTACTACTAAGAGGCGGTCCCGACTACAGCTCAAACTGGTGTGTCGGAATTTACACACCAAAGTGCCTAGATTAATTGTGATCCGTGGCTTAGTGGAGAGAGCGGCTGGTCGATGAGCTGAGCAGATTGTCAGATCCAGAGGGCATGGGTTCAAATCCCACTCGGGGCAGTAATTTATTTTAAGTTTCTGTTTGCTGGTGTTTGCCGCTTTACTGTTGTGTGGTTTGTCTTGTGTCAGTTGGAAATAAGATCGCCCACCCCCACTTCTGGTTTGGCCGTACCAGGAGTGTTCCAGGACTTAGGCCATTAGTTAAGTCGAACCCGCTACCAAGCTGACCTGCGTGTCGTGCTATTTGGGCCGTATTTCGTATAACCTGTCTGTAATCATACTGCGTTTGTCAATATGAATTTCAATAAACGAATATATTTAAAAAAAAAAAATACTGGTATTTTCCCAGTACTTCAGCAACTGTTCAGTTCGTTATCTTACAGTAGGCCAACAGCAGTTTTCAACAGTAAGTATTTATGTAAAAGAATAATTCAGCCTAGGACAAGAACCAATGCCTTCACAATTCATCAGGTGATAAAAAAATCGATGGCCAGCAAAATGCCTCAGAAAATCAGTCTCAAATCCAAGCAATAGATCACATATTCCACATCCAAAAGAGTTTAAAGAGTATGGTTTTGAAATCATGGATGATTTGAATTTGCTTACATACACAGTCATGTTCCTCATTTGTAATTTTTGGTATCGACCTGCAATTCCACTACAATCTGGATATTTGATCATTAGAGAAGCGCTATTAGCAGCTAGCAGAAACTCGAAATAAATTACTGTCGTATGAGGGGATTGAACCCGGGTTGCGATAATGCCTTCTCAGCTAATCGGCCAGCCACTCTCCACTGAGCTATGGACCCCACCTCCGGTATGGCGCCGTGTTAAGCTGGTCTCTCTGAGGAGGTTATTGTGGGCGCTGAGATTTTTTTAGAATTGATTGACATTTAAATCTGTAGACATCTACGAACTCATAGTTCTAGATATTGTGGACAGTTATCGTTGCGCAGGTGGCGCCACACTTCAATCGTCAAACCGGAAGTCACAGCAACCGTGCCTCACCACAAGCATTTAGATGAATCGCCCGCGAGTCTACTGTAACAGTTGTTGTGTTGTTTATTATTTTTTAGTTTTGTTCTACTTCTACAAATATTAATTCCAGCGTAGATTTGGATTCGAAAGTGTACAATATAAATTTTAAACTGTCTTTTACATTTATATAGTGATTGGACGATATCGCTTTTTAGGGGTTGATGCGTTTTGCATCCTGATCAGAGACTGTGGTGTACTACATAGGCCTACATGTCTTGAACTTTCCGAAAAGTTGTTGTAGGGCTTAAGGCTCTGTTCGGATTATTTATTCGCGTTTCCAAATAGGTCACTGTTTTGTTGTCTTCTGGATAAATCGTGAAATGGCCAACAAGATAAAGGGTCTGGTGAGCAAGAACAAGCGGCGCTTTCAAGGCGATGGTTTTGATCTGGATCTAACATGTATCCTTTCATACTGCGGTTACTTTAAATTGCTCAATATCGGCATAGGTAGTAGGATGATGGCAGAGATAACTTGAGTCTTCTGAATTTATCATTATCGTACACTTACTTACTTTATACGTAGAAAAGCTACAATGTATATATTGCTCTAACTTGTCTATGTTTATTTATGATTCTTTAGTGTGGTGTATAAAAGAAATGGACTTAAGACATGGCTTATGACTGTCATGTAAATGCTATATAAATTTAGGAACCAGATAATGGGCTCCAGCAGTCTCTGAAATGTCACCGTTGCAGATTTGTTAGCAAGTCGTGGAAGTGAAAGTGAAGCATTCAGTAAATGCATTAAAATAATTATTTGTCATTGAGGACAATAATAAGACAAGATTATAGCATATAGATCGAGCAATATTCTTGTGCTAACACTACACAATGTCCAACTACAATTGATGGAGGGGTATGTACCGTGCTAAGAGTCGGGAGCACCTCTTGGGTCCCTTTGAGATGTGCTATATAAATGAATGCAGGGCCAGATTAACCAGTATGCTTATTATGCTCAGAGCATGGGGCCCCCCGCCGACAGGGACCCCCGAAGGCAGAACTATAAAAATTTTACATGAAATAAGTCTGAAAAATAAAGAATCAGGTAGTAATTTTGGTTTAAACAAGCATTTGCATTTTATGGAATTGCAACTTTTAAGTCTCTTTGGCTCAATTTCTTTCTCGGAACACAATGTCATAATAAAATTATCTTACCTGGGACTATTATTACAGAATAATTAATTAATTACTTTCGTTTAGCTACAAGTTGATTTATACGTAGGACTATTTTGAGGCACCTCATTTTGTCGTGTCAGTTCGACATGGGGCCCCGAAATTAGTGAGCATAGGGCCCCCGAATGCAATTAGCATGGGGCCCCCGAGAGGTTAATCCGACCCTGAATGAATAAATTTATATAGCACAACTAGTACTCAGTATTATGGGTTAAATCTTAGTTTAGTTTCTGGTTGATTAACTTGTTTGCAAGGCTATGCTGTGTTTGATATCCTTAATTGCTTCCAGATATTTTTCCAAATATCATTGCGATGGGTTTTCCAGCAGAGAGGCTCGAAGGAGTCTATAGGAACAATATCGACGATGTCACAAGGTGATGTTTTGTTGTTGTTCACAGACAGTTTTACCTGTCAAAACTCATTCAAGAGGTGTATGATATGTTTGCTGATGATGTACTATGAAAACACAGCTCTTTACTTTTGAATGTCGATACCATGAGTATCTTTTTTGGGCATTTCTGTCTCCTTACAGGGAAGTGAACCCAAGGATGCTATTTATTTTGCTCCTTTCCTTTCAACTTCTTCTCCTTAATCTCGCTGTCATGTGCTTGCTGTAGCGGGTATATAAGAAATATAACTGATTATGATTTTTTTGATAAATATACAGAAAGAAGTCAGAAATTATATTAAATGTATTGTAGTTGTTTGAAATTTGAGAGGGATGAGTTTGTGACTTGGTCCGGTATCTCACTCAGTTTATGGTATGATTTTATGGGACACACGTGCGATATAATCGATGTGACATGATCGCTTTCGAGTGTCCATAAGAATTGTCCTTGTGTAAGGACCTTAAGCGAGTCCTTCATTCATTATATAATTGCTTAATGATGTCAACCAATGCCTGGTCATGCGGTAATTGCGGTTTGGGGGCTATGGCGTGGCTGCATGAATTAATATTTATTTTGTGCAGTTTTCTTTTCTGGCAGACTATTTAACGTCAGCCTGGATACACTGCAAACACGATTCTACTTTTTTCTTTTTAAAAGTATATGTTGGGGCCTAGATAAGGATAGTTGTTTGTTTTATGTCCTCTTATTTGCTTTTATTCACAGTTTTTTTGTTCTTATTGATCCTCTTTATGGGAGATAATTATGGGGTGACCGGATATGATTTATCCACCGGATCCGGATAGTTGGCCGAAATATTTGCCGAATCCATATAGCCTAGGGTGACCATTTCTTGACCATCAAAAACCGGGACACTTACGGACCTTTTTGGTTAAATATTTAAGTATGTTTCGCTTATTCGATTCGATTGTAGGCCTATGCAGTAGTAGGCCTATGTAGCATATCAGTAATTTTTTGACTTTTATAAATGCAATATTATGTGACACACGGTATTGTGTAACGTCGCTTGGATGCCGTAGTAGGCTATTAATTTATTTTGGAGTCCATTGAGCATCGTTAATTTATCTTGGGAGTACATTCACAACTGATTGGCGTCCATGGACGCCGCATCTTTATTTTGGAGTCCAGCTTCATGTCCTGGAAAATCGGGACGTATGGTCACCCTGATATAGCCTAATGCATATCAAATATGCTGAACTGGTGCTATGTAAATACATTAGTAACAGGGGGGGGTTTACTTTTCCGGTAGTATTTAGACTAATAGACTAAGATGGAAGTCCCTGCAGAAGAGAGTAATTGATTTCTGGAGGTATGTTTTTATCAATAATTAATATTAATTTATTGATATTTGGTAAATTTTTGCCACAAGTATTTGGCAAATCTGGATACTGCCGGATACCACCAAATCCGGCCCGGATCCCTACCGGATGTCCGGTCACCCCCTAGAGATAATTGACAGTTTTTCTGTCTATGTGGCATCTTAGAAATTTATTTTTTTGCAAGAAGTGGTCCGTATCTCATTTGGGTAGCCATTTCTCTAACCTTTTCACTGTATGTTTGTGTTTAGGAGTTGGTTAGGATCAATATACGATCTTGACTTGATGTCTTGTGTAGCATATATGGTGATGTCATTGTTTAATAAAGATCTAGTTCTTAGTAATGATCACATGTTAGGTTATTGGAAACATGCTTCGACACTTTGATGAAGAGAGTGTTTTGAGAGGGACTGGGAAATGTTTGCAGTTCTTTGCTGACACAATGTGAATTGTCTTTTGTTAATAGGGTACAATGTTCACTGATGTTTATACTTTGAAGTTAGTTGAGTCAATTATTTTCATTTATCAGACGAGCTAAGTCTGTCTTATTCGGGTCTTTGTTCTCTTGTTTTATGTTCGATTGTGTATATTAATTAGTTGCCATCTCATTGCCTGTAGTCTAATTAGATAACCCTATTTGGGTATACCCTTTGCATCCCGTTTTTGATGAACTATTTACGCATAATTTGTTTTTTGTGAATTGGGAGCAATAAATTGAGATGAAATGAAATATTTACAGAGTAGTGTGTGAGAGCGTGACCCGAGGGCAGGAGGAATTAAGAGTGATGAGTTTTGCTTATCAGCTATTATAGGTACACTTGTAAAATGAAGTCCTAAGTTCTGCTGCAAGCGTTAAAATTGCGGTCAAGTGAAGAGAGTTTTTCTGGAATTAAGTATCTTATTTATCGGAGGACTGCCACTTGTGAGCAAGCACTCTCACTGTCTCCTGATGGGAGATAACAGTAATTGATGTGTACTGATAGAGGTGTCGAGTTACAAGGCAGGCAATATCATATTATGTTCTCACCCTAGGCGTTGGCTGTTAATGGAGCCTCTATATAGCAAATACAGTTGATGAAGTGGATACTTTTTTTATGAAACCTTGACAATATGTATGTGTGTATTCCTATACCGCCTCTTACAGTTCACTACTATTCAGAGGCGGTCCCGACTACAGCCCGAGGGTGTGTCGGAGTTTTACAC
>JAQFXW010000553.1:0-18181 GCA_034693945.1 Dendrobaena attemsi
CCGATGTTGAACTTTTCCTGACTCCGGTATTGAACTCGGTTGGTCTGCACTTCACGCCAGTTCAATTAATATATATTTGAACTCGTAACCTCTCCCAAAGTCCTTCCTACACCTCATCATGGTGGGAAGTTGAAGAGATAAGTAGAGATTGCCTTGTGTAGCTATTAGGCCATCAGTGGAGAAGGCCTTGGCCTGGAGAACCACCTATCGGTCCATATATTAAATTTGCATTTTCAAAGCCTACCCGAGCGCCTAGGAAAACCCGAAAACACAGTCAATCCCAGCTATTGATTAGAGCGCGCATAACAATTGGTTTGTTTATGGATTGGTTATTGGATTAATTGATAGTTTGATTGAAGTATTTGGTCATTTGTTTTATTGATTGATTGATTGATTGATTGATTGATTGATTGATTGATTGATTGACAATCTGGGCTGATGATCAGTGGTTTGTTCATCTCAATGCTTAGTTGATTGATTTATAGTTTGATTGACATAATGGTTGATTGATTGATTGATAGTCTGGGCTGACGATCAGTGGTTGGTCGAACACGCTGGAGAAACACTGAAACAGAAAACGGGTGAAGAAGGTGACGGCGAAAATGGGACGGTGATCTCCGAGGCGATCGAAGAAACGCCAGAAGTAGGATTTCTCTTATATACATGTAGTATTTTTAGTTTTAATCATCTATTTATTCACACATTTTTATACCATGCCTTCAAGTCTCCTACAACTTAGAGGCGGTCCCGACTACAGCGCGGAGGTGTGTCAGAGTTAACTCGCCGAAGCGCCACGAGCAATTGTGAGTGTAGGACTTGCTCAAGGTCCTTACGCGGCGGGTGGGATTCGAATCTGCAATCCTTCGGTTTCAAAGTGACGACCTTCACCAGTACGCTACCACGCCCCATGGTAGACTGCGAATGTAAAATAAGGGAACCAGTCAAGTTCTTGTTTTTCCTCTTAGTTGGTATGCTTTGATCAAACTTCTGTTGGAATCACAAAGCAGACGTGTGTTTTATTACAAGTAGAGTTCTTGAATAGGTGCAAGGGGCGTATTTAGGGGATTTTACGGTTCAAATCCCGAAATGATTTTTGTCCATGTATTTTTTGAATTTGTTGTAGGTAAACCCCTCCCTCCCCCGAAACCGTAGCCCTAAACCAAAAACCCGAGAAAGAGACCCAAAATCTGTGAAATTGTGGTGAATGCCTAAAAAATTTGTGTGACTTGCAAAGCATAACTTTCAAGAGATTTGGGGTGAATGACTAAAAAAAGGCGCGACTTGCAAAGCACACATTTCTGACTGAACCAACTCCCCCCCCCCACCCCCGAAATAGGTTTTTGGCTACGCCTCCTCCGATAGGTGCTATATAGATTCTAGAACGGACGAATGAATAACGTTTGCTTTGCTTTCCGTAGGCGGAGAGCGAGAAGAGCCAGAAGCCGAATCCACAGGTCTTCATGGACATCAAGATCGGCAGCAGATTGGCCGGTCGTATCGTCATCCAGCTGAGAGCAGACGTCGTTCCAAAGACTGCAGGTCTCCATTTTAAAATCAAATAAACAGAGGCAGACAAATGAAGATATTATTGCAGATAGACGGACAGACATATAGACAGACAGACATATATATATAGGCAGACGGGCAGATAGAAAGAGATATAGTTTTTTTTTTTTTTTTATTTGTTTCCTTTATCTTCAATCGGTAAAATTTTACCTTTTTGTGTTATTCTTCACATGTCGAATCAGTTAAGAATTTCTTGTTTGCCTATTCTTTTCCTATGCAAATGATCACTGTGGCCGCCATTGTATAGGTAGTTGCATTGGAATCTGGTGTCTCTAGATAGTGGGATTTTTTTCTATCCCTTTAGGGCCCCCTTTTTGTGACTGTTATGGCAAATTGTAATATAACATTCAACGTTACACGGTTACAAATAAATGATTGATTGATAGATAGATGGACAGAATTTCTGTTGGCGGGTGGTGAGGTTTCAGAGTTTTCAATCCCTCCGATAACTCGAATACTCCAGAACTCACCCTGATACGTTCTACGGTTTAAAAACTGTCAATTTTGACTACTGGGGCTAGAGTCGGGAGCACCTCTAAGCAGTGCCGTTTTAAGGCTGGGGCACCAACCGAAAGGAGGTCCCTGCGGCTGTCATCGAAAACATAAACGATGCATACAGACTATTACAGAGGCATAGCCAAAAACTTATTTGGGGGGGTTCAAAAATTTTTGCTTTGCAAGTCGCCAAAAAAGCTGATGACCTTTTTTTATAGGCATTCACCACAATTTTACAGATTTCGGGTTAGGGTTGGGGCTAGCAGGGTTAGGGTTATGGTTTCAAAGTGGTTTACCTACACAAATTTAAAAAAATACATGGACAAAAATCATTTCGGGGGTTTGAACCCGTTAAAACCCCCCTAAATACGCCCCTGGATGCATAGAAATTAATTATTTTGAGAAGGAAATATAAGAACGTATTATAAGTAATTTCTAAGAAAAGGTCATTAAGTCAATTTTCAGGGGAACGGCGATTTTCAGAAGAAAATATAAAGAAAAAAGCAGGTCATCAAATAGTTTTGTGTGGAAATTGTAAATGCTTGCAGCTTTAGGCCCCCCCCCCCCACTCCTTGAGACGTCTCTGCCTCTGAGTGGTTACCTGTTAGAGGTGCTACATAAGTTGTCGAATGAATCGATTAAAACTTGGTTGAAACGGTTTTATATTACAGAGAACTTCCGATGTCTGTGCACGCACGAGAAAGGCTTTGGCTACAAGGGAAGCGTCTTCCACCGCATCATTCCACAGTTTGTATCCTTTGGAAAAACTACGTCGCCTTAACAGAGAGATCAGATGCGTTGTTTACTAAACTGTTTCTGCCGCTTAGTCGCTCACAATTTATATAGCTCCCCTTCAGGTTTCCTGTTCTGAAATACTCTCCGGACCCAGTCCCGGCGGAACACCGTTGCACAGTTTGACGACGCTGTTACACAACAAAGGTGATTGGCATCGCCCTCCTCATCATCCAGGCTTGGGACTGGTACTGTGATAGTGCAGGCAGTGGCGAAGTTTAGTTGGAAGAGAGCGAGTCAGTTTTATCCTGCTGTGTTAACATAACTAAAGAGAAACAGTTCAACACAATATAAGATCAATTTGATAGACATTAAAGACCAGTTCTAAATTAAACCATAATTCTCGTCGTAACAATGTTTGGCGCTAATGCTCTATAAATAGCTCCGATTAGTATAATTATTTGTTATGTTTGCGTTTTGCAGATGTTATGGGTACAGTTTTACGAATGAAACATTAGTAAATTTATTCGCTTATGAACAAGTAATTAATTCATACTAAAATTCACACATTATAAAAGTCCGTAATTTTTGATGGGTAGTAGCTAGTATTAAATAATACTCTATGTATAGATTGTTTAGTAACGTTCAAATCCACTGAGTTATATGTCTGTTATCTGGGAGCAGCAACCTGATTGCCTTCCTTGCACAGATTCTGAAGTCTAGTGGTTGGATTGAGAGCGCCTCTGAATAGGTTTCTCCACGATGTATTGTAAAAATTCTTGTGATAAATGAATGATTGTAACAATATTTGGGATTAAGCACCATAAATGGATGTGGGGTAAAGGAGTTTCCAGAGAATCATGATCAAACCGATCTTTCTTGACCTTTAACCGTTAGATGTGTCAAGGCGGCGACTTCACAAATCACGACGGCACCGGCGGTAAATCGATCTACGGCCGGAAATTCGACGACGAAAACTTCAATCTGCTGCACACTGGTCCCGGTCAGTTTGTATTTGTTGCCTAATAATTTCTAGAGCACCAGCAATAATTTTGTTAAAGAGGGGATGTCTAAGATTCATCAACCATTCTTTTTTTTCACCCGATATATAAATGTGTGAATAAATAAATAGGACCAAGACACCTTTTAACAAGTCCTTCACTCAATTGCTGAAGCGCTTCGGCGTGTGAAACTCCGACACACCCTCGGTCTGTAGTCAGGACCGCCTCTGAATAGTAGTAGACTGTAAGAGGCAGTATAGAAATACACACATACATACATATCTCATTCCTATCCTATCCTATACTAGAGCGTTTCTGAACATCTCACCTTAAATAAAAAGAGCTATAGAAATATTTGAATGTGCAGACTATTCCATAGCGGATTAATTTCTTACGGTGGTACTTTCAATTGTTTTCGTTGGTCGTAGGAATTCTGTCGATGGCCAACAGCGGACGAAACTCAAACGGATCGCAGTTCTTCATCTGCACGGAGAAGACGAACTGGTCAGCGGTTGTTCTTGTACTTGTCTGTGTGTGTTTTGTTGTGCGTGTTTGCGTACGTTTGTTTGCATTTGTTTGTAGGTGTTAAATAAATAGTTAAGTTTTTAGTTTGTTAATTTTTGGGTTTCTTGAAGAATGTGAATCTGCCATTCATTACTTTGAATTGATCTAATTGGCATGGGGCCCTACCTTTCGGGACAAACGTCCCTTCGGGGTTCCCTTTGCTACCCTGCATGCTATTTATGTTTTGTGTTGTTCAGAATGCATATTATGGCATTGTTGTTTATTTGGGTTGCAATAAATAAATAATGATTTGAATAAATAGTAAATAATAAAAACAATTCTGGTCTGGGTTCATGTTTGCGTGTATTTGCTTATCTGTCTGTCTTGTGTGTTAATAAATAAATGAATACGTGTTAACGACACACGACATGTGTGACTGTTTGTGTGTATGTTTGTCTGCTTGTGTGTATTTGCCTCTGCCTGTTTTGCGCTTGTTAGTATGACAGATTGTATGTGTGTCTGTTTGTGTGTATGTTTGTCTGCTTGTGTGTATTTGCCTCTGCCTGTTTTGCGCTTGTATGTGTGTCTGTTTGTGTGTATGTTTGTCTGCTTGTTAGTGTGACAGATTGTGTTTGTGTGCATTTATGAATATTGTTTAAATACATATTATAAGCACAGACATGCATATCATACTGTCTGTGTGTATGACTGTATGCATTTGTCTCTTTTGTCTTCTGTCTCTCTGTGTCTGTGTGTTTCTTTAAATTCTTACCTCATGAGTATTTAATCTGTAAGTTCGTCTTTCTTAGGCTCGATGGGAAGCACGTAGTTTTCGGACAGGTCATCAAAGGAATGGAACTCATCCAGAAAATGGAGGTAATTAAATTGAATATTTTCATACACAACACAACCGGAATTCTTCTTAACCGCCAACAATCGAGACCTTGATTAATTAAGTCTGTTTTACACGATTTTTAGGTTCTTTGCGATAACATTTCCATTTTGTATTTATTTATAATTTCTATTTATCATTCATTTATTATTTATTCCTGAGTTTTTATTATGATCACTCTAGGATTTCAAATGTGTGACATGTAGACTATTACTAAACTTGTATCGTTCATTCAGTCGTTACAAACATTAAGGGCTGTATTAACAAATGTGGTGGCCCTGTTCACTAAAAGTTCGGGGTCCCGTGGCTAATCCTAACAGATGGATACATTAAACGTGTGATGTTCAACAGATCTTGTGTGCATTGCAAATTTAGGCTAGTTACAGGTAATAATAATAATAATATGATGATACTATCACTAATCACTATTAAGCTCAATAATATAAGCTATGACTAGTAAAGCGATCAGTTTAGTATAGTTTCTTCGGGTCATTCATGAAATTGAAATTTTATTCTGAGTGTGGGGGGGGCACCTACACCACCTAATGTGCGGCAGGGGCCCTGTTTGTATGTATGTATGTGGGTATTTCTATACCGCCTCTTACAGTCCACTACTATTCAGAGGCGGTCCCGACTACAGCCCGAGGGTGTGTCGGAGTTTTACACGCCGAAGCGCTTGAGCAATTATGAGTGAAGGACTTGCTAAAGGTCCTTACGCAGTGGGTGGGATTCGAACCCACAACCTTTCGGTTGCAAGGCGGCGACCTTCACCACTACACTACTGCGTCCCAACAACTATATTTTTAATATATTTAGAATGGCTGAACTATTATCAAAATATTATATTATTATTTTATATCAAAAATATTATATATGATATTATATTATCAAAAATAAATATTATCAGAAATCGAAGGGAGGTTACTTTTTTCCTGACACACCCTGTTACAGGTTGCGTGACTGTTGGTCGTGGCGGTCACGGGAAAAGCGATGGACAATATTATTGGACATAGTACATAGTACATGAAACGCTGGGTCATGACATATGCGGGCAATTATTTCTGCGTGAAAGCAAACATTCGTAGCAAACATTTATTGTATGTGCGGTGGGTATTGCATCGAAACATTTATATCTGCTCTAAGGTTCCAGGGCCGCATTATCCCCAAGGATGACGAGACTGAAGCCTAGGGTCCACCATTGCCTAGGGGCCCACTAATGCCACCATTGCCTTATGGCCCACCATTGCCTAGGGCCCACCATTGCCTGGGGCCCATCATTGCCTAGGGGATCACCATTGCCTAGGGGCCCATCATTGCCTAGGGGCCCACCATTGCCTAGGGGTCCACCATTGTCTATGGACCCACCATTGCCTAGGGCCCACCATTGCCCAGGGGCCCACCATTGCCTGGGGCCAACCATTGCCCAGGGCCTACCAACAGCTACAACATTTTACTTTAATTGTTATAAAATAGAAATAAATTTTGTTTGACTTTGAGAAATAAATAATAAATAAATAATAAATAATAAATAATAAATCATAAATAATAATAGAAAAATTGAAATTCCTTCTCATAGAACAGATTTATTTTTGCTTCTGCTTTAAAAGCCATTCAAGTTTCGTTAATTGTGTGAAAGGAGAGGTCAAAGGTCGCCCGGGTCGTCATATTTCTCCGTTTCCAATTCCGGAACCGCCTCTGAGTAGTAGTGGACTTGATGGGGCGGTCTAGAAATGGTTGAATAAATAAATAAATATGATGGATGGAGGAGCTCAAGGAACGTAAAACAACGGAGGAAAGAAGGAGAAAGAAGGCGAGAGAGAGAGAAAGAAGTAAGATTGATAAATTAGGATGGATGGATCTGTGGATCGTATGGAAGAGCTGGAGTGATTGATGGACGTCTGTGAGTTCCTGGAGATGGATGGAGAGGGAAGAGGGAAAGAAGGAATCGACTTGAAGACAATCAGGGACGGAGTCTGTTTAGGTGTCTGGGGATATAGTCTCTGGATGGGGGATGAGACGGAGGAGGAGGGACTGTAGTTTAATCTCTGTGGGGTTATCTCACATCTGTCTCTGTTAAGGTTCATGATCAGACCTCTCTGACTGTCTGTTTCTCTGTCTGTGTCTGTCTGTGTCTGTCCGTGTCTGTCTCTGTCTGTCTCTGTATCTGTCTGTCTATGTCTGTCTCTGTCTCTCTTTCTCTCTCTGTCTCTGTCTCTGTTGTCTCTCTGTCTCTGTCTCCCTCTATGTCTCTCTCTGTCTGTCTGTCTGTCTCTTTCTCTCTCTGTCTCTGTCTCTGTTGTCTCTCTGTCTCTGTCTCCCTCTATGTCTCTCTCTGTCTGTCTCTCTCTCTCAATCTGCCTATCTTTATTTCTTTCTCTATTTATGTCTGTCCCTCTCGCTGTCTCGCACTCTGTCTATGTTTCTGTCTCTCATGAACTTTCATTCTCTCACTCTCTGTCTCTGTCTGTCTCTTTCCCCATATTTGTCTCTCTCTCTCTCTCTCTCTGCATATCTCTCTGCATGCTTCTCTATATCTCTGTCTGTCTGTCTCCGCCGTGGCCTTTTGGCAGAGCGACTTGCAATTTGTCGGTGCACTTCGAAATAGCCTTTAAGTAGCACTTTAAAAATTTCCAGATTACTTTCTCCGCTCCTCCTATTCCTCCTCTTCATATTTAATCCTCTTCTCCTTCAGCTCTCCCCAGCCCCTCCTTCCTCCTCCCATCATTCTCTTCCTTCTCTTATTATTCCTCTTCCTGATCCTCCTGCTCCTTTTCCTCCTCTTTTTCCTCCTCCTGCTGCTGCTCCTCGTCGTCCTTCTCTTCCTCCTCTTCCTCCTAGTCCTACTCCTCTTCTTTCTTCGTCTCCTTCTCCTCGTCCTCATCTTCCTCTTCCTCCAACTCTTCTTCCTCCACCTTTTCCTCCTCTTTCTCCTCCTCTTCCTCTTCCTCCTCTTCTTCCTCCTCTTCTTCTTCTTCCACCACCTTCTCCTCGTCTCCTCCTCTTTCTTCTGCTCTGTCCGTAAGCTCCATTCTTAACATTGTATGCATGATCTCTCGCACGGTATTGAATTGTGATGCATTTGACTATAATTTATTATTCACTCAGCCATCCATCTTTCCTTTGAGGCTGTGACACTTTGCTTGTTAAAGCAACCTATGGACATTTTCTGTGCTATCCACTCACTACCCGTTGCTTGTCACAGTTATGTTACCTGTTATCTACAGTCTACTACATATTACCTAATACTTGTAATCTAATACTTGTAATCTAATACCTGTAATCTAATACCTGTTATCTAATACCTGTAATCTAATACCTATGACTTATTACCTGCTACCTATTATACTTGCTATCTGCTATCTCAAACCTGTTCCTAATTGAATGCCATCTAATACCTGTTACCTGTGACTGATTGATTACCTGCTACCTATATTACCTGTTGTCTAACGCAAGGCGTTCTTTCTAATTAACCTCAGGTTGCCTTCTGGCGTCTCTACTCGACTGCACAAGACAACTGGCAGGCAAGTGTTCTTCCCGCTTCTTACATCACTCACAACGATCAATCAAGCACGATTCAGCCTTCAACGATTCGCTATTGTTAGGCCATCTTCATGCTATTATTAATAGACGCCATTACCTATGATAAAAAAAGTCATATAACAATATTTGTACTATTATTAAAGTAGTAACTTTAACTCATGTAATTATTACAATAAATTATTCCTGTTCTTTTCATTATCACAATTTATTTTTGTTATTGTCAGGGCTAGGGTCGCTTTTCAATTTGTTTTTTTTATATTTTATTATATTTTTTGTAAATTTATTTACTGTTTTAATTTTAATTATGTCTTTTGTCATTGTCACCATCACCATCCTCCTCTTCCTCCTCCTCCTACCTTCCATCTTCTCTGTTTCTTCAGTTTAACGACAGCTTGTGACAGTAAAGGCCGTTGCCGTCTGGTAAATAATCTTTTTGCATAACACAGCCTTTGTTAGCCTTTTTAATTACTATTTCTCCCGAGGTATAAATGATCGAACCCACCCTCATTAACAGAATTATATTTTGTATTAATATTGAAATCCATCATCATCATTCATCATCATCATCATCATCATCATCATTCATCATCATCATCATTCATCATCATCATCAGCAGCAGCAGCAGCATTTTCATCTGGGACAGTAGACTCATAATATTATGTGGGCTGTAAGTTGCATTTCGAAAGCGTTTCTCAATTGATACGACATGCTTTTTAAACGTCTTAGAGGTGTTTAACCCGTTAAACAGATTTAAATAAATGAACGCGAAAACTAAAATCAAAGACTAATAACTTCTCAAATTTGGCAGCTATGTGTGTGTGGAGGGGGGGCGGCGGCGTTGAGCATAGAATAAGGCAATGGTATGCGGCGTTTAGGAACCGAGCTCGGTTCAGTTAAGACCCCCATCATCCTTCACGAACTTCTTTTGTGGGCGCTATAGAAGGGCCTTGAGTTACGATTACAATTAGGTATAGATTGAATTGCGAATTAATTTATTTGGATGGGTAAATGTATCGGGCGCCATGCGTGGCTGCCACCTATGTCTTAGTTCATTCATACAATTTATGTATAATCTTATTCTATTGACTTACTCTAGTTTCTTGAAATCTAGGTGAGTTTATTAAACGAAGATTGTCATTTGTTATAAATAATATAAATACCCTTATCAACCGTTTCCGAAAATGATAAGATCTCGTTACGCGTTTTAAATTGCCAATAGCGCGCATCCGGTATCTCCACACGTTTAACAACTTTAGGATGATTTATTAGCAGCTGTTAAAGATATACAGTTTGGCTTACTTTGTAATTATTGAGACAAGGTGTCAGTGATATTTCCGTGAACGAAAACGAAAGCGAGAAGGAAAATAATTAAGTTATCGTTCACGAGAACTAGAACGAAAACTTAAAAGAAATTGTGTACTAAAACTAAATAAAAACGAAAATAGATTCGACGCAGAGCGAATAAAAACTAGAACTAAAATGATTTTCTGAACTGAAATAACAGTGCACGGTGTCTGAATGATGCATTGAATCATTGCAAAGATTTTCTAGTTGAATTGTTAGACCGATCTTCTTAGACACCGTTAGGACGATTTAAAATAATCTTATAAGATTGTGACCCTTACACATTAATTCAGAATCTTTCCCTAATCCTAAATACTAGGTGAACACAAGAATTGTTTAAACTGTGATGACAATAATATGAGTATCGGTATTCTATTGTATTGTGATTGTGTATTTCTATACCGCCTCTTACAGACCATTATTACTCAGAGGTGGTCCCGACTACAGCCCGAAAGTGTGTCAAGTTTTGCATGCCGAAGCGCTTGAGCAATTATGAGTGAAGGACTTGCTAAAGGTCCTTACGCTGCGGG
Source organism: Dendrobaena attemsi (assembly GCA_034693945.1). Classification (NCBI taxonomy): domain Eukaryota; kingdom Metazoa; phylum Annelida; class Clitellata; order Crassiclitellata; family Lumbricidae; genus Dendrobaena; species Dendrobaena attemsi. The sequence continues at coordinate 10,606 of JAQFXW010000553.1, forward strand.
TTGGATTCGAACCTGCAACCATTCGGCTGGAAGGTGGAGATCTTCACCACAACACCAGCACGCCCCACATACTAACCAAGTTACATGTAGAAACACTGAGAGCGCGCTCGCTGGCCGTGTGTTTGCACGAGCCGTGTTCGACTCCCGATGCCTGCGGACACTCACAGATTTAAAATTTCGGGCTAGCTCATGGGGCGTGTGTCTATCAGTGGGATAGTTGCCGAGTTGCGTCCGAATGGTTGCGGGTTCGATTCGGACCTTGAGCAAGTCCTTCACCTACAGTTGCTTGTGGCGCTTCGTCGTGTAAACTACGAAGTTCATTCGTGCTGTAGTCAGGACCGCCTCTGAGTAGTACAGGACTTGTAGGGGCGGTATAGAAATGCGTAAATAAATAAATAGAATGAATTAAGGTATTTAACGTAGCTTCGACACGGTAACTCTTTTATAGTCATACACGTACGTATCTTAAATACCTTTACTTGAAGGCTCATCAATAGTATAAAGTCTTCTCCGCATTTTACAATCTGTATAGATAGAATATGAAGCTTATTAGTCCGACGATATCAGAAATATTTGCTGGCGCTATAACATGTAAGTCACTTTGTAATATGTAAGTTGTAGGCCTATCTTTCTCAACTCTATCTTTAACCCACGAGAATTTTATTTTACATAGAATTTTATATCTAAGTTAGTATGTATGCCTCGATGGTAGACATATAACGTAAGGACCTTTAGCAAGTCCTTCACTCACAATTGCTGAAGCGCTTCGGCGTGTAAAACTCCGACACGCCTGCGGCCGCTGTATTCGGGACCGCTTCTGAATAGTAGTGGACTGTAAGAGGCGGTATAAAAATACACACATACTTAGGGCACTTCGGCGTGTAAAACTCCGACACACCCTCGGGCTGTAGTCGGGACCGCCTCTGAATAGTAGTGGACTGTAAGAGGCGGTATAAAAATACACACATACTTAGGGCACTTTAAACCCCAATTGAATGTACTAATTGTACCATTGACGACAATGTGTCAAATGTTGTATACAACTATTATAGACAATTACATCAGAGATATGCACAACATGCGATAAGAAATAATCGGCCCCCGCATACACGCATACAGCGCCCGCCATTTTCCATCGCCAGGTTGAGATTATATGCATTTCTGATATTCTTAGCATCTTTTCGAGTTGTATGCAATAAAATCTACCGGAGAATAATAATCTCTCGGAGAAATACTTGTCCGATAAGCGTACAGTAATGATAGACAACGACGCTGTGTGATAACAAAAGTCGTGGCGTTACCCTCCTGCTTTATAATGTATTAAGAATGGCCCTTCCAGAGTACCGTGGGTGGCGAAGTGCTTCGGTGAATACCTTAAGAAAACACCATTTTAAAGTAATACTACGGTTTATTAAAATCGAGAAGCTTTCCAGAATTTTTACTTAAGTACCACCATAATTGAGATCAGTTGATGACAATTGTATCGCGATCTAAGACCGTCTTTGCGGTGTTTACATGTATATTGTGGAGTACGTGTAGAAAACACTGTACTACCACTCGTGGGACATGGTAGTGTAATGGTGAAGGTCGCCGACTTGTAACCGAAGAGATGCAGGTTCGAATACCTCCCTCCGCGTAAGGTCCTTTAGCAAGTTCTTTACTCGCAATTGTTCAAGCGCCTCGGCGTGTAACATTGTAACACACCTGCGAACTGTTACAGTAGTCGAGACCGCCTCTGAGTAGTAGTGGTCTGTATAGAAATACACGAAATACAACACGATACAGGAATTGTTTGTTGTCCAAATAATCACTCTCATTTGCCTATTATAAAATATTATCATTATTTAGTAGTTGTAATCAGACTGGTATTTATTTTAATTACTACTACAATTATGAGTATCTTTTACATATTGGCAGTCACTATAATTTTTTTGAGAGATTTGTGTATTTCTGTTGTCACCAATTTGGGGCCAGCTGCGCTCCGTTCAACTGTCCATCGTGAACTTTTGGTCCATTGGTAACGGACCTGTACTGAACTTTGGAATGACTTTACACTTACTTTATTTATTTATTAACACATTTCTATAAAGCCCCTTCAGGTCTCCTACTACTCAGAAGCGGTCCCCGCTACAGCCGCAGGTGGGTCGGAGTTTACACGCCCAAGCGCCATGAGAAATTTTGAGTGAAGAACTTGTTCAAGGTCCTTACGCGGCGGGTGGAATTCGAACCCGCAACCCTTCGGTTGCAAGGCGGCGAACTTCACCACTACACTACCGCGCCCCACACGCTTACTAGCATAAGATTGTAATGGTGGTTCCTTTTCTGCTTCTCATTAAGACTGTCCTCTTTCTCCGTTGCTGGGTTGGGGAGCGCCTCAGAGTAGTTTTCTCTAGGGGGCGCTACACAAATTTGTCAATAAGTAAATAATTACAATATAACCAGATTCACCGCAGTTTTGGCGCATTCAATTAAAGTGTCTTTTGAGGGAATCTTCTTATGGAGAAACTGCTATACCAACATCTGGGTGTTTAGCGATGTATATTGAAATATCTTTGTTTCAATAATTTTTACTGAGCTTTTATCTTTGATAATTCTCCAAAGTCATCGTAGAGTTATCGCTATTGTATTATTATCGCTGTTAATTAATTATTCATATCCTGTACCCCATCAACCTTTGAACTCTACTATAGCGCTAGAAGAAACGCGTCAAACACCACAAAACATCAACCTATTTGGTCCAAGATCAACTCCAAACAATCATTATATCAACATGCTAGTTTATTTATGCACACGTGTCGTTTCTATACCACCCATTCAAGTCTCCCCACTACATCACGAAGGTGTGTCAGAGGTTTAGACGAAGAGGCGCTTGAGCAATTGTGAGGAAAAGGCTTTCTTATGGTCGTTACTCGGAATTCGAACCTGCAATCTTTCGGTTGCAAGGCGGCGACCTTCACCACTACACTACCACGCTCCATTATATCAGTCGATGACGGGACGTTCTACTGGAACCAACGTTACCGCCGTTATTTATTTCTTTTAGGCGAGTCATCGGCTGCTAAGCAACCGTCACGCTTCGCATTTCTCCGTTTCCACTTCCGGAATGATTCCTTCGGACAGGAAGTCCGAGTGGAGTCACGTGACAGCCGCCCGGTCAGCGTCGCCATCTGGTGTCCACGCGACCGGAACGCGACGCGGTCGACCGTAACGGTTCAGCCAAGCGAAACGATGCAACTGGATCTGCCTCTCTGCTGCGTCCAGTCGCGGATGGAGAGACATGGTAGGCAGAGACTCTGTTATGCTCATTATCATCATCATCATCGTCATCATCATAATCAGTATCCTCCTCGTCGTCGTAATCACCATCATCATCACCATCACCGTAAAAGTCAAAATCATCATCATCGTCATTATCATCGTCAAAATCATAATCATCAGCATCGTCATTATCATAATCATCGTTATAATTATCATCATCGTCATTATCGTTGTTATCATCATCTTAATCATCATCGTCACCGTCATCGTCATCATCATTATCATAATAGTTTTCGTCGTCAATTATTCTTCTTTCTCATCATCATCATCATCATCATCATCATTTTCCCTTCTTCGCCGTCATCATCAATTTTTTTCTTATTTGAGAATCAAAAGGAGTTTCCGCCAAGTTTACAAGTAGTTGAACTAAACGGCTGTATATTTATATTGTGATGGTCATAACTTATTTCTAATCATTATTATTATTATTCTTATCTATTAGTTTCAACGTCTTGTTATATTAATTTTACTGCTGGATGTAGTTGATGAAGTAAAAGCCAATTGGGAGGCTCTCATCTCCTTTTCCTTGGCCCTGAGTCGACAATGGGCCCTGGACACGGGGCCGGTGTATCGCAGGATTTGCCGTTTCCTTCCCAGCTTACGCCGGTACCAAATTATACTACTTGGTGACAGAGGCACGTGTGCGCAAACAACTTGCCCAAGGTCATTACACGGGATCGACCGGACGCGCTACGCGGTCGGGCATTGCGTAAATTAATGGGAACCTAATCCACGACAGACCTCCACATAAATTCCCTCCACAGTACACAGCTGACTAAGATGATTTTCATGACACCGTTGTCTTTGTCCCTGAATAAATAAAACAGATGCAACATTCAAACAGGTGTCTAATCTTTATGAAACCTCTCCGCTGTCTGCATGGCGAAATCCATCACTAGCAATTTTTTTACGGAATCAAAACTTTTTGTAGTTAATCAGAATTTTAACGTCGTCCTATAAGACTCGCATACATACATACAGTTAACACGTCCACCAGTTTATTTTATTGATTCCCACATTTCTATGCTGCCCCTTCCACTCGCCTACTACTCAGAGGAGGTCCCGGCTACACCCCGAAGGTGTGTCGCAGTTTACACGCCGAAGCGCCACGAGTAATTGTGAGTGAAGGACTTGCTCAAGGTCCTTACGCGACGGGTGGGATTCGAACCTGCAACCTTTCGGTTACAGACCACTGCGACCTTCACCACTAATCGTTTTAGTGTCAACAGCCTCTGAGTGGTAGCGAACTTGAAGGGGAACTTTAGAAATCTCCGAATGAATTAGATATTTAAATAAATCCTATAAACTCGCCACTCGGACAGTAGGGTAGATATAAGAACTCGATTTTAAAAAGACGTTTCATTATTTTTTATTTTTTTAATTTTTTTAATTTTTATTATTTTTTTATTTAGTAACATTTATTTTCAACAGTTTACACTTTTTTCTATCAGACTTTGGCCGTAGTTTAACACTGATCACCGATGACAATAGAGAGACATGTTTCCTACTGCAGCGTCTGTCTATCACAGTTCAGAGATTCAACTCCGTCGCTCTTCGGGGTCCTCTGTCTGGTCTTCTTACCATTGATGAAGCTCAACTGCCTCAAAGTCTAATAGTTAATTAAAAATGTTAAATTGAACATTCTTATATCGCGAAGATATTACGATAACGGGGTGTTTAAGAGAGCGACTTTGAATCGTCGCATCTTTACCTAAGGACAATGTTAAGAAAGTAATGTTGATATTTCTAATCGTTTGAAATTCATTCACTCATGCGCTAAGTTGTATAGCGCCTCTTTAAGGGGATTATCCTAAGAATTTCTCCTGGCTCTAGCCCGGTAAAGCTGTTTCTTTGATCGATTTGTTTTGTTTGGTCTCTCTAGTTTATCTGATTTGATATGTACAGCTTGGTTCAAATAAGCAAATTGATTTGAAAAGAATAGCTTTTAAACGACTGTAAAACATACCAGAGTGCATTCTAAGGAGCAATAGTAACTCAAGGGGGCTAGTCATTTTAGTGTCTACGTTTATATTTGATATATAATTCTGTTTTATTTCTTTTGTTTACTTCTGTGACATCTTTTCGTACTTGGTACAACGGGTTACATGCATAAGAAACTAAAGAACCATTGAGAATGTTTGTTTAACGACGGTCTATGACATTAATGGCCTTAACTGTCGGAGACAAAAAATTGCTCGGGTTTATTACAACCATGGGAACTCTAAAAAAAACGCAGCGGCGTATAAATAGACATACCAATGATAGACACCTAATTAAAGCTGTTGTAAGAAATAAAATACTGCCTGCAATTATTAAGCTTTAACCGGATTTTACATCACTCACATGTGCTCGAGGCGCTTCGGCGTGTTAACTCTAACACACCTCGGGGATCTAGTCGGGGCCGCCTCAGTGGATTTATGATGCGCTATAGCATCATATGAATAAAATAATTATAATTTTGCTTCACATTTATTTTATTTTATTTTATTTATTTATTTATTTAGACATTTAACTGTCTATATCTTTTATCTTAGGCATCGAAATCTCCTCCAACGGTTCAATCGACGCTTCGTTATTCCTCACGAAGCCATCCACAATAAACAGCAAACGGACGTCTTACTACGCCAGATTGGACCTGATCCCAACGTCAGAACTCGGGACGTCTTACCACGTCTTTCCTCTTCTCGCTTTCAACAATTCCACTCCAAGAAACGTCGAAATCTTATTCTTGGCTGTCCACGACAATACGAGCGTTACAGTGATCCAGGCGGGCGAGGAAGAATCAACAAAAGTTATAGAACTCGATGGCTTCGAAGCGTGTTCGGTGAAAAGAACTGCTGTAGACGAGAAAGGAATTCGAATTCTGTCGACAAATACAATTTCTGTGTTCATCTTTGACAGCTCGGATGATGCGAGTGGCGACAGTTCCTCCACAGCTAAAACATTTCCGATGGACGATTCACAATTTCCCGCAACTAGAGCACAAATCAGAGTAGAAACCGAGATAAAAACTACTAAAGACAGAACTCAAACTGAAGCACACACTCCTACAGCCACAGCACAAGCTGAGGCACAGACTCAAACATCTTTTGAACAAACCATCACAACCGGAGCAGATACTGTCACGGATAAGGTACAAACTTCCTTATTGGAAACACCGTATCATACTTCCAATGGAGGAGTATTCCAGTCACAATTCCTCAGAACTGAAACAGAGTCTTCGAAATCCGAGAATCAGTATTCGCCAGTTTTGGCTGATCGCCTCAGCGGATACTATACGGTAATGCAAGTAACAGCGGATGGTCAGTGGAGTGACATCTATCGCCTGGATATGATCGATTGCCAAAGTCACCAGATCATCCTCTTCATTGGAATCGCTGGTAAGACTTTAACAACTGTTCAGGCTGGCGTGTTGGCGTTGACGCGTTATCGACAGAGATCGCAGTAGATAGTCGGAGAGAGAGAAATAGAGAAGAAGAGGATGCGGTAGTGTAGTGGTGAAGGTCGCCGCCTTGCATCCTGGGGGTTGCAGGTTGGAATCCCACCCGCCGCGTCAGGACCTTGAGCAAGTCTTTCACTCACAGTTGCTCGTGGCGCTACGGCGTGTAAACTCCGACACACCTCTGGGCTATAGTCGGGACCGCCTCTGAGTAGTAGGAGACTTGAACGGGCAATATATAAATGTGTGAATAAATAAATAAAATATACACACATACATACATACATACACACATACATACATACATAAATACATACATGCATACATTCAGACCCGAGCCACCGCATACCGAGCCACCGCATATGGACCTCGAGCAAGTTCTTCACCTACAGTTGCTCGTGGCGCTTCGGCCTGAAAACTCCAACACCCCTTCGGGTTGTAGTCTGGACCGCCTCTGAGTAATAGTTGACTTGAATGGGCCGTATAGAAATAAATAAATAAATATTTAAAACAAATAAAAAATAGGCAATCTAACATAAAATGAAATAGGGATATAGAGAATGATAGAGGCTTTAGATTTATAACATATTTTAAAATAAACCTCTAGTAATAAACTAACCGGAACATCACAGTAACTGTTGTAGCAGTTTCATCAGTTTAACGACAGCTTATGACAACAGAGGCCGTTGCCGTCGGGTAACAAGAATTGGTTAAGCGTGTTTCAGCTTTTTATGTTGTAGACCAGTGGTCTCAAACTCAAGTCGTCTGGTGGGCCACATCAGGATACTTACAATGGTTCACGGGCCGCAACATGAAAAT
>JAQFXW010000554.1:0-18178 GCA_034693945.1 Dendrobaena attemsi
TGAATTGCTCTGCTGAGAGAGGCGCTTTATAAATCTCCAAATAGATAGATAGATAGATAGATAGATAGATAGATAGAAGAAAATGCAGCATTAAGGTCAAATAGAGCAAGCAGAGTAACTTGTGACCTATCAATTGCAGCATACATATCAGATAAAGGCGATTCAGAAGAGTCTCAGTCGAGTGAAAACCAGACTGGAGAACAGAGAAAAGATTATTAGCATCCAAATATGCAATCAACTATGAAGATATAATCTTTCCAATAACATTTGACAGAAAAGTAACATTAGATACTGGTCCAAAATTTGCCAAGTCTGACGTGTCAAGGCCCTCTCGCTTGAGGGTCAAAACAGCAATCGATCGTTTTTGTGATGCGGGTAGAATACCTTCCTTCAGGGATCGATTACAGAAAAGTGTGAGGAGTAGAAAAAATATGTATACAAATATGTATACATGTACAAGCATACTTGCATATTTGCATGTATATGCAAGCATGCATACACACATACTACTACTCACGCTTTGAAAAGGCGTTGTTCAGGGTTTGTCTAGATTGGGTTAATGTTCTACACTCTGGTCACTCCATGTAGGGTCTTATCGTTGACTGACTAATAGTCAAGCCAGCTGTAGTATGCGGGTCAATGATTGTGAGGGTCCACAAACAAATTAAATTGCAATTATGTGACCCAGGAAGTTTACTCAATATCAAAATTTTATGCAGCTGTACTGCATGCGCTATTGAATGTGCTGCCTATCTCATTAAGTCCATTCCAAATCCAAAGTATAATTTTGGTGACCTGATTTTCAGTTAATCAAGTAATTTGTAAGTTCCAAGTCATCAACTTCATGTCGACCTCAAATCATTTGAGTCAAATACGACTAATGGTTGCATAAGAAAGCAAGCCACTGCGTCACATACAACGTCAGTGCATTCTATAGCTGCTCAGCCTCTCTGGAATAAACTCCCACCCGCATAAGCCAAATATCTGAATCTGATCCATCCTACGAATTCACCAAAACCTCAATTCTAGGCCTTTGCTATAACTTCACAAGTCTTTTAATTGAAAACACCGTGTTTTCAAAAATTACATCAGATTCCTTCTCTTCTCCCCCTCACCATATCAATTCTGAGTACCATTCTACCTTAGCATTCTGACACTTACCTACCATTCTACCTTAGCCATCTGACACTTGTGGATCTTTTTTACTCTTGAACAGTGATTTTGTAGACTTCTGATTTTTGCCAGCCCAGCCCAATCTCAGCCTAAACAACATCTCTAAAATGCATAAAGATTCTTTGCAATAATAAAAATGAGGTCGAATTCCTAAAAATTGTCTTCTCAAAATCTCCCACAACACGTTCCTTGAGAATCCAAGATCGAGGTGAAATAAGAGAGAATAATTTAAAATACTTTATTGACACAAGACCGTAGATAAAGGGGTGTTTCAACACTTCCCCCCAATTAAATATTACAACATTTAAATAATGCAAAAATGTGTGTTTAGTCAATAGGCGTACAGTACATCCAGCCTGTAATTATGAGCCTAAACCATTCCTAAAACACAGTGTGATAGGACTCATAATAAACCTAAATATGCAGTTCTACATCTTTTCATGCTCATCCAAGCCCCTTAGTTGGTTGCTTGTCGACTTGCTCAAAGATGAAAAATCACCCCTCAAAACAAAATCTTGTCAATGACCTTGTATTGACATGCCGTGTAGAAGTGTAATTACAGCTTTAATGTTGATATTATTGAAGGTACATGAAATAATGTTGCTTGTAATTATAATCAAGAGTAATTTTGATGTGGCATTTTCAAATTTCTAATCGTACAAAACAGTCGGTGAACGCTTCGCAACAGTCCTCTCATTCAGTCAGTGTTCTATGTTCATCCAGCGTTTCATACACTGCAAATGCCTCCGAGGATTGAGCTGACCTGGAAATAAACACAGGCTGCTCATTAACATACAACTAAAACAAAATGATAAAAAATCTATCAATTACAATCAACTAAATACTTAAATGATAAGCATCTGCCAAAAAGCATACTAGAGACATTTGACAAAACCACAACACAGATTTCTCAGCATACATTAGACACTTTGTGATCAGATTGTTAGGACCTACTAAACGCATATTCAATGTATTTTCTTGCATATTTATATCAAAGCTCAGTATACTGCTTGCCTCATTGCAAGTGACATTTCCAGATGGGTGTCACGAGAGGTTTCATGCAGTTCGCTCGATTCAGACAGTTCCAGTGGAATGACACTAAATAACGGTAAACATAACAATCAAAAAGAAAAATATCAACTGGGCCTCTTTCTCGAATTATCTTATTCGATGTTTCGTAAACATCAAAGCAAATAATCAACTGAATAATTCTCTTACCCAATATGCAGCTTATCAGTCTACACACACACAGTGTCACTGGACATTTGCTCATGAAAATCTTTGTCATGGCCAAAGAATTCCAGATACAACTATTACCGAAAATTTGAACTATAAAACTATCTTAAAGACTTTAACCCCTTACATCAGTTCCATTTAACTCATTAATTTAGAAAAACATAGAAGAAATTGAGTTACTATGCATACCAATGTGATCCTAATTACTCTTCAAAATACCCAAATTTGATTCATATCCGTGAGAAACTTTGCAAACTAAGCTAGAGTTGAAATTGAAAACCCAAAAAGGTCATCCTCAGAAATTTGTCCCCCGACATTGCAACAATGACTTTCCCCGGCGCTTCTAAAATAGGAAACAGGATAATAAACGTAGCTTGAAGAAACAGAGTGACAGACACCAAACTTACCCTATCTTCTTCACTTTGTTGAGTAAGCTTTTCCTGACTCTGAAGACGAATTCCCCACCATTAATTCTGTGTCGTGAAACCTGTTGCTGTTGGCAACCTATCAGAGTGGGCTGAGGTGGTAGCTGTACTTGACATTGAGAGCACAGCTTCAGCCACTCTTCATTGACTTCCACTTGAAACTACACATTTGATCACATAATTATGTCTTCTCAGCATGAGTTAGTTACTACTAATACAAATAATAATCTTCGTTTATTGTACACTCATATTGACAAGAATGCAGTATGATTACAGACAACATACATTGAAAATATGCACCTGTTTTTGGTCATTTTTGCTATGAATGAACAATACAGGTTATTACAGAAGTCGAATTTAACCTATGGCAACCACACAGCGTGCCTGTACATTCTACATCCCTATTTACAATGAAATCTAGCAAATGAAGGATGATTCGTCCAGAGGGGGTCTTTTCCTGACTCGAGTGGTCTGCTCTTTGCATCAGCTGGTATCCAATGCTCCACCGCTCCTCACAAAAATAAACTGAAATAATAAAACTGATTTTATGATATAAAAAAAACATGCATAACTATAAATTGCATTACCAAATGCTTTAAATAATACATAATAAACGAACTCATCAAATGCTTCTATATGGTATAAAAACTCTGAACTCAAATACTGTACAATAATTCATTCACACATATCAACATATATAATTTGCTTATTCGGTCTCGCTAACAATCTCGCGGCCAGATTTATACCGCGCTCGGAACTCGACCGAGTGCATTAAATATTACTTGGCCGTATTAGTCGCAATAAATATACCCAGTAGACTGGCAGTAGAGGGTTGGTTAACTCGACCGAGCGCATTAAATATTACTGGTCGTAACCCGTAAAATTTGTAAATAATAGGGTCTTATTTTCGGTTTTTAATTTTAACTTTTGCAAACGGGGCGGTGTTCGTTGTTATTGGTGCGGTCTACATATCGCAAGAGTCTCCATCTAACCAATGACGTGGTAGAAGTAAGTAAGTATATTCTTTGAAATTGTATTCATTAAGACGTCGTTGATTAAAGTAGCCCGTAGTTTTTACGGGTTACAGTTAGTGTTATATATAATACACACAGATGAGAGTGATATAGGAAGAATTACTAAGTCTGTGAGAGGTGAGGGCTTCCGAAATATTTGTTAAATGCAACGAAATTTGGCATGTACATAGTCATGCGACCACATTCAAAGGAACCTTCAGAAGAACTGCATCAAGAGTTTCAAACATTCCTTACTTAGGTGAATATCTTGGCATCCTAAAAAGCGGACCTCAACCTTTCCAAACTCAAGGTCCACTTGTAAATTGTTTATTTTTTCTTTGAGTAACGGATCACCTTTGGAATTTTGTTCCACTGGTGTCACTGCAACTCTGTAAATAAAAAAAATTACGACTAATATAATAAATTTAGATTTATTTTTAACCACGGTGTTATAAGTTTTATGCTATAGGTTCTAATGCAACCACACACTGAAGTGAAAATAAATTCAAAGTTAACCAAATTTATTTGTTTTCAATTAAAAAATATAATTGTGTGGGTCTGCTAGAGGACCACCAGTTGCCCTAAAGCACATGAAGTCACACCAATTAGTCACTTACTTACTTCAGAATGTGCCGTCTAAACCCATTTAGACTATAAGCGAATAAGCCGAATAAGCTGGACCTACCAGTGTGCACTACATTTTCGTATAAGTTACCAAAATCTGAAAAATAATTTTGACCGAAGCTGCCATGTGCCAGTGTATACCTATGCCTAACATCTGCTTTGTTCTCTAAATTGTAATCAGCTTAAGTGACACTCGTTTCTCTACTCAGCAAGAGATGTAATAATCCCAGTGCATGCTAAGATCTATTGAGCATAATTGGGCCATTATGGTCTGTGTTACTTTGCACGTAACGCTTACCCGATGAACGTATAGACGACACAACTGACCGTGTCTCACTTTTGCAAATGAATTGCGGCGGTTAGTCGACGTTTTAAACCAGTTCCATGCAGGACGATGCATGTCACGTTCTTGCGTGTTGCCAACGTCTAAGTTTAAAGCGTCGCTTCGGGACCCTGCCATCATGGTCAGTTGCATATCCAATATTTCGCCTGTACATGTATACCATGCGAGGTCGGTTTGTCTAGATTTCCCTCGACACTTCTTGCCCCTCTCCTCTGTAAGACCAATTGCTAGACGTGAACGACAAATGTTACAGTGGTCGCTCGTAATTGCTCGTTTAGAATAAAGTTTACATAACCTACGCAAGAAAGTGACTGTGAATATAAAAAGCGCTTGTCCAAAAATATTGTAACCTGACAAGAACCGGTATATAGGCCTCTACGTTGTGAAGCAACTCAATTTAATAATCAATGCGTGCAAATGAGATTTTTATTATGAGAATATGAAATAACTTTGCTATACCCGCCATGATCGTAATTACACTGCCAATCTATGTTACCACTCTATATAGATTTACGACCAATTGCTGTACAGCAGTAGGCCTACTGAAAGTCGATCTATAACTGACAGATATATATATATATATATCGATATTATATGAAATCTGCTCTCTTAATCTGATTCTATCTATATCTGAGCGATCTAATCTAAGCACTTATTGCAAATTTGGCCTACATAGCTGAGTTTATCGTTTGCCATCTAAGTCCAATCTGTGTCCGCAGTGAGAAATGAATGGTAATAATCTAACAGGAAGAAATGACGTGGGTATATATGCAAAATCAAGACTATCCGAGTTACAATATGAACCACTTTTAAATGATAAACATTGAATTGCATGATTCTGCGAGAGACATGCAGCGGGGACTTTCTCCAAGGATCATCAGCTGAAGCAAACAAAGACGTTCCTGCACCTTCAACTGTCTCATTCAACGTATTCATGCAGTTTGTTGCCGAAGTTGTGCCTTTTGTGACGTTTTCTAAAGGAGCTTTATAACTATCTAGATACAAACATCCGTATAGATAGACGCGATTAGTTAATATAGGGTCTGCATAATTCTAACCCTTCTTCTACCTGGGACATGTTTTCTTTTCACACGCTCTTGTGGGCCATGAGAACATGCGAGCAAACCCTGTTATCTCTCGTCTATGGACGACCTAAACACGTGACGGTGGTATAAACTCTTCGCAACATAATAATTTTACTGGGTAGACACGCGGCTCTCTGTGGCCGTATTACACCGTCGAACCCGATTTAAATAAATTATCTATGGGAGATAAAAGGACTTGTTTTATGGCATACACGCGTCACAGTAATGATTTGAGTTTCAAGTTCAACCTGCATGCGCCCTATTTTATCGTGTAGCGATAGAAAGCACTAATTTCAAATTGCTGTTTTGCTTAATTACAAAGACGTAACAATACATGGACCAAATACATTAAAGTGTGCTTCGGTTTTATCTTTCGTGCTAGCTAAGTAGGCCTACAGTGAATATCTATAATTATGCGTTACCTATCAATTATTATGTATGTGTGGATAATAGAAACCTCTAGCATTATCAACCTCGAAGTAGGCCTATGCTATGTGAAGTGTTCATATAAAAGAGTGAACAATAGCTCTATAGAATGTCATAGAACCATTTATTTGGATCAAATTTGAAAACTTTAGACTAAGGATGTCAACATCAATTTTCAGTTGCATTTAATCGAAACAATACTATGTTGTTAAAAGCAGCTTTAAAATGTAATATAGCGACCGACTTCTCTCTACAATAGATATGCTTAAATTATGGTATAAGGTTAGCTCTATGATGACGTTGGCCGTTCGCAATTATATTAACTGCTAAATAAATTGATTTTCTACTGTCATAATTATATTAGAGCTAAAATATATAATGCTAGTCACCTATTATGTCAAAGTGAGCAGATGCACTTCTGTAAGATGCCTCTTTATCCAGAACGTCCAGTTGTTGCAAGTATATAACGAGATGACTTGTAGAGTATTGCTGTGTAAAAATCCTGTTTGCATCCTGTCTGAAGTATTGTATTGCATCAGAGCTTTAACATATGTATAAAGCGCATCTAACAGAGCAAGGTACTTAGAAGCGCTTCCGGGTCGTGGACTCCGAGTAAAAAAAATAAGACTTAAAGATGCGGACAGCAGTTGGAAGAGAGACAGAGAGCAGAGAAGATTGAAGTTCAGGAGGAAGACCATTCCACAAGGAAGGGCGAGCTGACTATACATAAAAATAAGCTATTAAGACGGAGCCTCGATAAAGGCGTGTTTACACAAACATGACAGGCGCATGCACAGAAGTCTTATGCAAGTGGAAGTTTCTTACTTTTATATAGTAAACCGCTAGCTAAGTATTATTCATCTCCATGTCTATCCTTACTGTAGACTAGATTTCAGTGACCACGTGTACTGGTATAGTAACTTATACACAACGGCAAAGCTATTCTTGTTTTTCAACACACGGTGTACACAACGTAGGCGTTTTTGTTACATGGATAACGAGGGTTTCAGTTGACTATTATAGGTTATTACATATAATTCATTCTCGTCAGCTGTTTTAGAGGTTAGGCTTCTTAACCCTTAATCAACTTAAACTGCCAGAGATGTATGACGGTGGTGCAGTCCGACGTTCTCACAACCTAGATCATCATTTCATACGCGTTGACTGCAGTCGCGTTCTCGATAAAAGAGAGAGGGAGAGAGGCGGCCACTTCAAATGCGGCGTTCCGAAGAGACAGCAAACGTCATGTTTGAGAGCGTAAATTAGACTCACAATGGCTCGAATCTCGATCGGAAGAAAGGAGGCCGGACCGTAGTTTACTCGCAACCACTTAAAACGTCGGATACAGTAATCGTCAAAGAGCAGCCGCTTATACATCCGATTGGCCTATCAGCCTATTTAGGCCAAAATGAACTTTCATTCACGCATTTCGTGTTAAGTTCGTAGGCTGTATATGATTGCTCTTGTGAATAAGCGTTTGACTAAAACTCTTTGGGGCAAAGGTCGCGGACATAAGCAGTCCTCTTCAGAGCAATTGTGTATATAGACGGAACTATTTAGATTGCACCCTATGGCGGGTGGGGAAAGAAGCAGTTACGAGCGTCTAAGTCGGCGTCTTTCATGCAGTAATATATCGCCTTCTGCTTTATTAGAAATCCACGAGCAGCTTGTTAAATTAGGTTAAATTGCCCTTTCATCGGCTTTTAACGACTCGCCACGCAATCCGTTTGTCGTTGGTGCTGACTATAGAGGCACACTCGCCGACGACGACGACATATGTTCAGCGCCTGATGTCTGTAGCGATCGGTATAATGTAACCATACATGTATAGCCTCTGCTTATGGTCCAGTAGCATGCAACACACAAAAGGTCCAAATGACACACACACATATATATAATATATAATTATATAAATATATGGTATATATAATGTTACATTTGAAGCAGATATAGACTATTATAGGCTATAGTATATAAACTATACATGACGCAAGTTACGCATGCAATTAGCTGTGGAAGATGAATATACACAGATCGGTGCCATTTGGCTGCAGCATAAGGACGAAGGTGTATACACATTGATTTATTGTCAATTCAATCCTGTGTTCTTTTCTTCTATTCTCACTCCCACCAGCTGTCTTTTAAATGGCATAATTAGTTTTCTTTCCGCTGCATTATATATCCTGCCGTTCATTGCCCGCACTCAACAGATCAGCAGAAGGTGTTCAACAATCACAAGCAGTGCGTTCATTGTGTGTAGACCCACGTTTGCTTCAGTCGTGCACACTTGGACAGATCATTGAACACCGGTTCGATATTCAAACTTAATTTGATCGCTGATGTCTATCTGTGTCGCTGAACAACGTGTGCGTGTCATTGTATTGTATTGTATCCATGTATTTATGTAGCGCATCTCGCAGGGCGAACTGTTCATTGTCTACAATACGCTAACCGACAAACGCAAGCCAAAGGCAAGTCTGTATATGACCATGCATGACGTGTTGTATAATCTATATGTAGGCCTGCAGGCCTATACGTGTAATTAGAAATAAGCTCTAGGCTATTTGCCAATCAAAACCGTAACAATCCAATAAAATTCGGAAGAACTCTCGAATATAATTTTCAGACTAAAAGGAACAAGTCTCATTACTGCAGATTCAATCTATAAGAAAATTTAACCGTCTTATATTTTTGTACCACGATGCAACTTGAACTCTATTTTTGCAATTCGGTCAACCGTATGACCTTCGCCTCCTCCTCCTCCTCCTCCTCCACATCCTCGTCGTCCTTCTCGTCGTCCTTCTCGTCCTCCTTCTCGTCCCCCTTCTCGTCCTCTTCTTCGTCCTCCTCGTCCTCTTCCTCCGCCTCCTCTTCCTCTTATACCCAAGTTAATGTATAGAAACTCCAGAATCATTGGTTTCAGTATAAAAGAGCAAATTCAGAAACGTTGTTGCAACATTTGCTAAGTCATTTCCTTGATAAAGTACTGTTTGGAAACCAATGTGTGTGCGTGTGCATGTGTGTCTATTTATTATTTCCTATGAATTCTCTCAGCCTTCAATTTCTCAATTTCATTCGAGTGGAATTTAGCCGACAGATGATGACAATGTTAATGCGCTGCATGGAGCATTCCCAACTTGTTATAAGTGTACGCTGCCGAAGTTCAGGTGGGTCTATAGACGCGCATGCGTATACAAGACCCTGTGAATATGCCATAGTAATTATACACATCGCATAAATTATTACTGCGCTGTGCCCTCTTTAAGGCGTTGACCGATGTATAATTATACACTGCATGAAACATGAAACGCGCGAATTGCTATTTATAGTTATGACGATGAGTGGCATATTACATCATGTAGCGCCAATAATTAGGGAACTGCCCTTTCTGGGTTGTAAACAGTGTTCAATGTAAACGCTGGCTCTTGATAATAATTGCTTACATTGTTATATGAATTCATATAATTATAAACTATACTCGTATATTTTTATACCGCCTTTTCAAGTCAACTGTACTCAGAGGCGGTCCTGACTACAGCTCACTGATGTTTCAGAGGCAGTGCAGAAACGGATCGCCTTGGATTCGGTAAGCGAAGAGTTCACCCAGTGAGTACAGTGCCGTGCACCAATTCAAACAATTTTCGTTTGGGCCAGGGGAGTATTTATGAGAGTTTACGGGTGGGGGGGGGGTTGTTCCCGCCCCTCCCAATGATTTTTGCCCCAAAGGTCATTAGAGCACAAATTTCGAGACTTGGGACGAATGACTAAACAAAGGTCAGCAGTTATCAGTTTTATTGGTGGAAAACACCCCGAAATCAGTGTCTGGATACGCCTCTGGTTTAGACCTATTCATTGTTATTCAATATCACAGCTGATAACAATACAGTACTTCTCACAAAGTGCGTCAAGAGGCTCAAATTTCATGTACGGTTGATACTGTTTGCTATGTTATGGTACAAATAATACCTTTACTTTGGTAAATATAATTACGTTCTGAGAGAGGCACTCGAGGAGTGGAAAGGTGACCTCTCCAGCTTGCTGTGCAACGTTTCTTTAGACAGTGTTATATGTACATGTATTTCCAAAAACTTTTCACATCGTATAGTGCAGAGTAGATTTCTAGTAGGCTAAAGGTGTCATATAAATTCTCCAAATAAAAGAACGAACGAACGAATGAATGAATCAATTCAATGGTTTCAATTCAATTCAATTGACTTGCATTATGCAACATTTTGCATAACAACTTAACAACGATTGCAATATGTGCATATTTACAAGTATGTAGATCATAGAACGATTACAAAAGGAAATGATCTTAAGGGACATTCATCCCGCTAGTCGGGGCACCCCTATCAGTGTCAATGAATGAATGAATGAATGAATGAATGAATGTGTAAAACGACTTTAAACATCATATACAATTATACAGCAGAGTAGATTTCTTGAAGAGACGCTATATAAATTCTCGAAATGAATGAATGCGTAAAACCACGACAAATTACAATCGTTCGTCTCGACGCGTCGTTGGTGACGAAAGCGGCCATTTTGTCTGGTGAAAGAGAGCGTGGTCAACGCTCGGCTACGCTTCACCGCACAGTTCCAACGCTCCGATGCAGATATAATATACAGCTCTGCAGCCACGTCTGACTCCGGGCGCCTAATGAACGGCTGATGAACGATGACGGCTTTTTTGCACGGAGAAGCCGCAGTGGCGGTGGTCTTGGTGGCTGCTGTGATGAGCGGCTGCATGCGTCGACGGCGGCGGCGAGGCCTTTGGGCGGAGAGATCTAACGGTCTTTCTGAGACAGAAGCGCTGTCTGTCAGGCACCGCGATGTCCAATTGGCGGTGAAGTAGTGCGGCACCATTCAGTTATGGCGTTGTCCTCAGCACAGAAGCAGCAGATCATATTAAACAAGTTTATCCTTTACTGACGATTCCATTGACTGCAGGTCTGTCGGTGTCAGTGATTTAATCCTGCGCTGCAGAAGAAGCCACGTGTAATTAATCGGAGAGAGTATACTATACTCAATAAAATAGAGTTGTTCTAAAGTGTGAAACAGAGAGTAAAGCAGAGGCGTCGCTTTGTTTCTCAAGAGCTTCCATTGAATTCCAAAGACTTAAAAGAGTTATTCCTGCAGTACACGTGACCTGCTGGCTGCAACATACAGCTATGAGGTTATTGGCATATTCCTAGTTTACCAGACGACTCCAGAAACCAAGCAAGACGTTTCGATGCTTACAGAATCGATTAACTGATTTCGGAACTGATTGGTGTTCAAGTGTATATGAGTTTATGTTCTCGCTCACTACTGATCTCTCTCTTCGCACTCTTCGCACATCCACAACTGCACACACCTTAAGAACATACAACTTGTTTGTAGCTCAAGAAGCTTCGCTGGAATAGGATATTATAATGTGTGAGAAAGTGCAAACGCCATCGCTCTTCATGGACCTTCCACTAGAAAGCCGGAGTGAACGGAGACTAGAAACGGAAACGAGATCGACAGAATCGGACAGAAAGACTGACATGAAGGGAGACGAAGCGAAAGACTGGAAGTCTACAGAATGCGAAACGAAGACATCCTCCGATTACAACTCGTCACAACCGGAAGTGGTTCTTCTAAGAACCGCACCGTTCAGCACAACACCTTCGTCGAGCAACAACGATATTCAGCAGCAAAGTCCTACAATCGCTCCCTCTTCATTAGCCACGATGTCGTTGTCTTCCAGGTCTTCTGAATTCAATGCATTGCTCAAAAGCACAATTCTATCATCATCTGTCAGTCGTCCTTCTTTTATGATAAATGACATCTTAGGCGACAGAATTCGCGATTCAGACTTCAGTCTCTGCGAATCGAACAGGAATAACTCCCTGCATCCGATGGAACCGAGACTGACGTCGTCGTTCATCGACGTCAGCAGTGACGTCAGACATTCCTCCGTTTCCGGTAAGGGTATCTTTGTACCGGAAGTGAACCTGTGGGCGACGTCGACCTCTTCTGTGAATGGTCAAAGGAACTTTTCGAAAGGAGTGGATGACGTAGATATCGATCTCGACGATGACGTATACGATGACAATGATGACGAAACAAGTTCACTGAACGGTATTTATACTCTGTGTATTTTTTAGATAACGATAGGCCAATGACATGCATGGGCAAACATTTGTTGCAAGAAATTTCTTCAGGAAGTTTCGATATTCCTACTATTTAGTTGTACTAGGCTTCGGCCTACTAAAGTGTTGATTCGTCTCGTTATCACGTGATAGCTTACATCTGCTCTTCTCATAAATATAGACCTATTCGGGTCGGGAGCGCCTCTGTTGAGTTCGCTCTGAGGGGCGCTTTATAAATTCAGATTTACAATTAAAATTACAATTATTAGGTTCATTCTGCTTACGCCAATCATCTTCGTTATGAAGGCGTTATAGAATAAATGTTACAACCATTCTGCTGGTTGCAACCATTCTATAATAGAAGCGTGGCTTCTAAAGAGACCACATGCAGTAGGCCATACATTATGAACATGGTTTTACCTGGAGATCTGGCAATAGCAGATTGCATGCGTGCCTTCGTTAAAGTCTAGAAATACTACATTTAGCCGCTAAATAGTCATATTTATGTCAATAATATGAAATCCCTAAGCGTGTTAGTGTGTAGTGGTGTGTTCTATGCCTTAGGACAGGAGGGTCGCAGGTTCGAATAGCCTACGCCTCAAGTGACTATGTACGGACATTGAGCAAGTCCTCCACTCTTGATCAATTGCTCTGTTAGGAGGTGTTGGATAAGACACTGGTACATAATTATAAGATCCCTTATACCTCCCCTCTGTAGGTAGACTCAATATTCTTTCGCCGTGTGGGGTAGCAATTGAGTCGCTTTAGCGCGTTAACCCCAATAGCGCCAGCAGCGTTGTATCCGGGAGCGTCTTTAAGCAATTCTTACTATACAAGAGGCGCTATAATACGTACTTGAATAGAGAAGGCCTGCTGTAATATAGAAACGAGTTTGAAATCAAATTGCACGAATATGTTATGTTTAACTGAATCATATAATTATGTTTTTTCCGTATAATATTAAACTTTAGATGGGAAAGAGTATTCGCCCTCTGGAGGTCATCCGTTTCAACGTGGCGACCTGTCCTCCCAGGGACAGGGAGGAGGAGGGGGCGGTGGTGGAAAGGCGAAGAAGACGCGGAAGGCTCGAACGGCCTTCACCGATCACCAGCTGAACACTCTGGAGCAGAGCTTCGACCGACAGAAGTATCTCAGCGTTCAGGATCGCATGGAGCTGGCAGCCAAACTCAACCTCAGCGACACCCAAGTTAAGACCTGGTATCAGAACAGAAGGTATCTCAGCCTCTTTCTTCTAACTATAAGATATGTACTTACCAACTAAATCACATAAGTATCAATAAAATGTTCCTTATAGGCCTAGCCTCAGAACTGTAATCTGATATTTATAACGCGCACCTTCAAGAAACGACTCTTACTATATTCATAACAAATATATTTAGTTCACTTTTATTGGCCCTGTTTGCAGAACATGTGATGCAATGCCATGGATGTCTTTGAATATTATTTTAAATCCATTGTATAATATCGACATAATGTACATTAAACGCCATATGTCTGAAATTTAATAGACATGTAGCCACTTCTATACATTTCGAGGTCAAAATGTTATCTCCTCAATAGCTTACATTTAAAGAGAATTTTATTTATCCACTGACTGTCATAATTTCGCTAATTGTCAATTGACGATGCTGAGTGCTGTTGATATAACATTAATTTTATTCATCTAGTTCAAAACCGCCTTTTAAAATCTACTAATACACATTGGCGTGTCTTTGTGTTATAATGAATGAGCAATGAGTCTATAATTATGCAACTCATGTTTTGAACTATGACATGATTGACGAG
This sequence comes from Dendrobaena attemsi, assembly GCA_034693945.1. Taxonomy (NCBI): domain Eukaryota; kingdom Metazoa; phylum Annelida; class Clitellata; order Crassiclitellata; family Lumbricidae; genus Dendrobaena; species Dendrobaena attemsi. The sequence goes on from JAQFXW010000554.1 coordinate 14,248, forward strand.
AGGAGAGCTTTCGATATATCAATGGAGAGGAGACACGCATGATTGGAGACGAAATACAAAACATAAAACTGACTTCAGAGGAAAGTAGAATCACGAAAATGAACTCGGTTAAAAGGTCTTTGGAGTACAGCAGGCACCTATGCTGTTGTGATCAATGATGCATCGAAGGCTGCTCAAATGTCAAGAAGAAAGAGATAAGAGATCTGTCGATTAGAGATGGTAGAAGTTCAGTGAAATAGAGGAGAGACGGTATAGAATTACACGTCGACTGTCATTTGCTGAAACCACACTGCACGGTCTTAGTGACTGAATGAGTGCACAGCAAGTTAAACAGTCATTAATATCAGACACCGCACAATACGTTGAGTTACATTGAAGACGATAGATGAGGTTGAAACGTAAGGATGGTTCGTTATCAAAAGATGGTTTCAATAGAAGACCAGTTAGCCTACTACAGAGGAAAGAAAGAGACCTGATCCTTTAGCCCCATGTATAAGTAGGCCTATAATGCTGCATATAATTATAATGTATTATGTCAATTGTGAAAGAATTCCGCATACACCTGGCAAGATACTAAGAAGATATTGAATTGACGATCATTTCAAAAAGGATTACTCGCGCGTATACAGCAATGAAATGTGTAGAAAGTCTGGAAGAGTTTATAATAGCAAGGGTCACACACAAAACGATGAATGTCAGGAGAAGATAAAAGTAACCTAATGACTATAGATCATCAACTGAATATTTGCGAGATGCATCATGACTATCAGAAGAAAATAAGAGTAATGACTAAAAAAAAAGGTCATCAGAATATATAACTGCGAACGGAAATGTAGGGCCTATACAGTGAGCATGGGGCCTCCGAGAGGGTAATCCAGCCCTGGTGTACATGCATAGTATTGTATACGTATCAACAATCAAGATAGCAAGATAGCAACAACTTGAGACCTCTGTTAATTGGTATCAGTCAAGAGATAGAGATAATTAACTGACGACGATGAATTACAATAGTAGGCTAAATTATTGTGCACATTTTTCAGTGTAATATTTCAATCGCAAAGCATCCGTTGACTACAGGAGCGCTGAGTATTATAGAGTGTGAATACGTTCGTTCACTTTGACCGATGGGTCTTATAAGCCATGTCAACATGTATCTTCAAAGGAACATTCATGAGGTGGACGTAGTCGCTGCCTTACCTCCGAAGGGTTATGGATTCGATTGAGGTCCAAACCACTGCAGGGACCTTGAGCAATTTCTTCACTGACAATTGCTCATGATGCTTCGGCGTCCCAACTCCGACCCACATCCGGGCTGTAGTCGGACCGCCAACGAGCAGTAAACTTGGAAAGGTTGAATAGAACTCTGTGAAGAAATAGAAATAAAGCAGCTTGCAATTATAATATCTTATCTAAGCATCTGGAAATGTTAACCGTTCAGACAATAATTACCGATAGTGAGCTGGCAACAAGTAATTTTAATAGACCTACGTAACAGACCCATTGAGTCGCTTGTGCAACCTATTAATTTGAACAGATCTGTTCTCAAACGAGAAGTTCGCGTAAGACCGTATTATGACATTGTCTGTTGACAGAACGAAATGGAAACGACAGACGGCGGTTGGCTTGGAGCTGCTAGCTGAGGCCGGGAACTACGCTGCCGTTCAGCGCATGCTACAGGCCAACCCCTACTGGGCTGCATACGACCCACACGCGGCTAGCCTCGTCTCCAATATGGACTCCATCTTATTACGTCACGCCGCCGGGTCACTGCAGCAGACGACAACGGGGGCCACGGGGGCGACATCTAACGGAGGAGGCGGCGGCGCTGATTCGCTTCTACCCCGCATGTTCCTACAGGGTCTACAGCAACACGTGACTCGCATCCAACCTCATCAAGTCTTCGCGAATGACGCACATCGAATGACGACTCTTGTTTAGCACGATTACTCTCTCAACCATAGACTACAATAATATTATTCTACTTCTTTATTCCAGGTATTAAATGTAGTCACTGTTCAGACGGCATAGGGTATACAGTATAATACACGTCACGGTACTTTAAAGCTACCATCGAAGTTACAATGAAACTGCAAACTACTCTTGAAGCTATTGTCGAAAATATAGTATACATAGGCTTAAACGCTTTGTGAGTTAAATGAAATTAGATGTATCATGAGATGTATCATGAGATGTATCATGAGATGTAGCATGAGATGTAGCATGCGTTCCCATAGGCCTACATGAGATGTAGAATGCGTTCCCATAGGCCTACATATATGCATGGCCCTATATACATGCATACATACTTGTATATATATCAAAATTAAATTTTAAAATTCGAAATAACTTTAATGCCGCACAAAGCGCATAAAAGAACATTATAAAGCATAGGCCTAATCGAAATCGTAATCTCAAAATTGCTAGAGGGCTATACTTGGAGGCCAAGCGCAGAGCACCCTGCGACCTGCGTGCAGCCAATTCTCGAGCGCTGCGTCGAATCAGAATGGTCATCCAGAGGCAAGTTCGTGGTGGTCAAAATTCGAAATTCCGGGAGGTCAAAGGAGACAGAGCAGCTGTTAAGGTAAAGGTAAAAAGGTAAAGATAAATTATGTTTCTATATAGCGGCCATATATGGCCTCAACCCTTCGGGTGAAATCCTTCACTACCACGCGTCCGTTTGAAGGGACGCCAAGATTGATGAGCGTTTGGGATGGTGGTTCGGCAGCGAATTACAAAAGGAGTCAGGATATGAGTGTTTGAAAATGAGTCTTGAATTTAAAATCAAAGGCATGAGGGGTGATAGACAAAGAAGGCTGAGTAACACATCATAAGATACATACATGCATGCTTACGTAAGTTTACATACACTCACTATTTTTTATTTATTTATTCGCACATTTTATACCGCCCATTCAAGCCCACTATTCCTCAGAGCCGGTCCCGACTACAGCCCGGAAGAGTTTCGGAGCCTCAAGCAATAATTGTGAGTGAAAGACTTGCTCATGCATGGTGCACGTGGCTTCGGTCTGAATCGAGCCTTCGGGCGCAAGCCGACGATTATCCCACTGCCCCACCATGTCTCATGGTCCCACTCATACACTAAATCATGTATGTATAAATACATATATGATTATATATAAACAAACATACATACATACAAGCATTCTTACACACGGTTACATACATTTGTATTTTAAAATGTATATACAAGCATATAGTATGTATACATACATTCATACGTAAATACATACCCAACTCTCATTCATACATTAATATAGACCCCCCCCCCACATACGCACACACACAAGTAATATTAAGCAATATACATACCGAAAATCCGAAATGTTTTAAGTGCCTATATTCAACCGGTTAGGCCTTAATTGCTCAGTGGGCAGACATGCATGCAGAGAGGAAGGGCGTGCATGGAAAGAAACATCAATCAACTGCTAATAAGCAAAAACCAAGCTTTTGTGATATTGACTACCAAGAGGGGTTCCCCAAGAGTTCATGTTTGGATTTAGATATTATATTTTGTGATACAGCGCTTGATTCAGCTATTTAATTTTGGAATATTCTGAAGCACCTCGAAGTTATACAGGTCTAAACAAGGGCACCCATAGGTTTTCACAAAGTACGTGTTTTGCAGGCGAAATGTAAGATGCCGCTCACTTTAAGTATGAACTATATATATATATATATATATGTATCCAAACATATTTCTTTAGTGTAGTATGTAAAAGTCCTGATACAATACAATACAATGCAGTACTATACAATACAATACACTATAGTGCTTCCCATTCTCAACTCATACGCAAACGACAAACCTTGCTGCCTGCAGAAGCATTGAACTTTCCATCCATCGTGTTTGTCATGGTATGCTTCTGCAACATGTACTATATAAATGCCCTGATACAATACAATACAATGC
>JAQFXW010000555.1:0-18170 GCA_034693945.1 Dendrobaena attemsi
AATACTTATGGGGATATTGTTCCAGGTCGATGGACCCATTGACCTTAAGGCAAATAATCTGGTATTGGTACGGGAAACTACACCTCGATATAGTTCCACTTGTCTTGTTGAGTACGAGTGTGTATCAGATATTATGGTAAAGTAGTTATTATTGATGATGTGTTAATCAATCAATCATCCTGTATTCAGAGATAGAAGCTGACATATTTATATACATACTTCATATATTTATATGCATATGATTGCTTGTAACCTGCTGCATTGTTGTCAGCTCATCTGTAAAACGAATATACATACTTTGCATAGGTCTAGAATCCTAGAGACAGATTTTGTTGTTTGTTGTGGCGTGTTAATGGACAGCAATGGCTTGTGGGGCCCTTCTTGGTGCATAAATTTAACTGTACATACAGCTCATGTATGCGGCACAAGTTCCACAATCCCTCTGATATGATGCACAGCTTGTGAATCAGCCATTACGTTGCAATAAGCTTTAGCTCTTCATAAATTTGAAGATTACGATATAATTGTAAGACTGTAAGTCGTTAGTCTAATTGGTAACATAAAAGATGATGAAGGTGATGATTAACATTAACATTCTAATAATATGTTTTTTTGTTGTCGTAGAAGACGATTAAATTTAATTCTCTGGACATCTCTTCACGAAGGTTGAAATCAGCGTAGGAAATCTTACCGTCATCTCAGAAATGCACGAACAGGAGGAAGTGCACTGCCTGAAGACTCCCATCCCAAGCATAAGCGGTCTTCGCAAGGCACGAGCGTTTTTCCACGACCTTCCGAGCCGTTCCTTCTCCGCGACCGGTCAGCGGGTCTCGTTCGTGACCCGAGAGAACGTAGAGCGCAGTTTCATGGTCCTGCGCGAAGGACACCAGCTCGACCGCACGGAGCTGCAACACGTCCAGACGTTGCTCAGCCGTTGTCCGCGGTCGGACAACATCCTCGACGTTCTCGACGACAACGGGTGGAACATCCTCCAGCGGGTCATCATCTGCAACCAGCCGCAGGTCGTCTCGATGCTGATCTCGCGCGGCTGCGACCTAAACGCCGGACTGTGCAGTCTGCCTTTGCACCTCGCCTGCAAGCTCGGCCATGCTCAGATAGTTCAGATGCTGCTGGACAGCGGCGCGAAGGCGGACCTCTCGCGCCGCGTCTGCTACCCGGTCACCCACCATCTCAAGCCGGCCGCATCTGGCAAGCCAGCCAAGTTCCAGTGCCGCATCGCGATGCGCGTCCCGGCGCAGCCGTTAGCTTATGCAATTCCGAGCGATCGGCACGAAGTGCTACGAGTGCTCCTCACTCATCGCAGCTCAAAAGACATCGTCAAGAAGGACTTCTTACTGCACGAAGCGTGTAAGTTTCGCGCCAAACGATGCCTCAAGCTGTTGGTCGAGATGCTGCCGGAGCAGGTGAACGTGCGCGACCGGAAGGGCTTCACGCCGCTCCAGCACGCGCTGCGCGGTCCGAGGAATCGCGAGTGCGCCGTGATCCTTCTGGAAAGCAACGCTCACTTCGACGTGGAGATCTTCGAAACAGAGCACGGGACCCTGCTCCACGAGATGTACGTGTCGGACGACCTCAGCCACCTTCTCCGACTGACGGAGCTGATGCTGGAAAAGGGTCCGGGCGACCTCGCGACGAAGGTCACGAAAGGCGACGGAGACACTCTACTGAACAAGCTCCTGAAGCACTTTGGCAGCGCCACGCCGCGCGACCGCGAGCAGTATGTGGAAGAGGTGAAGCGGTGCATCATCCTGCTCATCGAGCGCGGCTGCGATCCGAATCTGGTAAACAAGAAGGGCGAAAGCGCCCTGCACAGTCTTCTTGCTCACCACAGCGGCCGGCCGTTATTCTACATGCGAGACCGATTCGGCGTCGCACCCGTCTACCTGTTGACGCTGCTCGAGAACATGCTGCCGCTGATGAAGGAGTTGCTGGAGCGGGGAGCCAGCGCCAACCTCATGGCGCCGCCAAACGTCGTCTCCCCCCTCTATTACCTGATGCGCGTCGTGTGCGCGATGTCGCCGCAGCTTCTCGGCGCCACCTACGAACAGATCAAGTGTTGCATCACCGTCTTCTGCCAGCACGGAGCCGATCCTAACCTCATCAACGCGTTCGGCGACAACGCCATCACGCTGCTCCTCAGCTCGCTCAGTCGCTGGCTCTACCACGCCTGCGACGATTCCAACCGGCTCGAGGTCCTCCTGAACTTCACCCGCGACGCCCTCGGCCTCTTTCTGTCCTACGGTCTCGACCCGCAGATGGTTCTTCGCAAGAACCTAAAACAGTTCGTCATCATCTTCAACTCGACGATTCTCGACAGCAACTTCATCAGCCATCTGAACCAGCTGTTCCGCCACGTCATCCGCGCCGGCGGCAACCCCAACCTCATCAACCTCATCGAGCTGCACAACAGTACCCCGTCCCGCAAGTACACCGTCAGCTACTATCTTGCCCGCGGCCTCTACATCCACGCCCGCTACCACAACGACACGGCGTTCGAGATACTGGACGTTTTCCGCAACACGCTCTGCCAGCGACACCTGGCGATGTGCATCGAAGGAATCTGCTCCAGTCTCGACGAGGAATTCGAACAGGGAACTCGAAACACCGAGATCCAGAAACGCGTGCGCCAACACAGCGAGCGTCCGCGAAGCCTCAAACAGCTCTGTCGCGTCTCCGTTTGCTACGCGATCGACTGGAAGATCGAGAAGCACGCCTCGAATCTGCCGCTTCCTCCGTCGCTCTGTAGCTACATCTACAACCTCGACTGAGCTGGTCTCTTCGAAAAATTAACCACGCTCGACTCCTATTCGTCCTCTCAATTTCTGCATTTATCATCGTCACCGAAACGTTGTGATCGTGGCTCTTTCTGTCGCATTCCTATGTTGTCGATTCGTGACAGAGCGCCGCCGTGTACAGCGGAGCACCTACTTGCCGTTACGTTACGTCTTCGTGTCTTACAGATTTACTCGATGAAGTTTAACATATAGCGCTATCTCGTGACGTACAGGTTCAGTGATGATGTAGCACGTTAAAAGAAATGATGAAGTTGTTTTAATCCACGTGGCAGATTCGATAGTTTCGGCCAAGTGGGTTTAAACAAAGGCACAAGCATGGGCATATTTAGGGGGTTTAATGGGTTTAAACACACAAAGATTTTTTCAAAATTTCTGAAAAAGAAATTATTTTGGATGAAATTTTTCAACTTGTTGATTGGGTAACCCCTCGAAAGTTGTTCCTGGCAACATTCTGAGCACAGCATAAGATCTGTCAGTAGACCAAGTTTTTTGCTGTCGGTAGGCAGCGAGTTTTTCCATTTCAATATATAAATTCGTGGTCAAAAGAAAGTAAACTCAAGACTGTTTGCTTAACATTGAAGTATGCCAACATATTAAATGGCCTGGATTTGAATTAGGTGCTATACAGTAATTTTATTCGCATTGTTCTATAAAATTAACGTAGCATGTTCACTTGTGCGCGTCTGATTGATTACGAAAACATTAGAAGTCATAAATAGCCTGTCACTTCTCAGGATTCTTCTCTGGCACCAAAACTGACCTAGTCTTCGTTTATTATCATTCAAATTGACGCAGTGCTGTATAATTACAAGTAGAGTACTTTTCCATGGCACTTGAGAGAGTGTTTACAGTTATAATAGTAATTTTTGAGATAGCAAGTTGTAACTATTAAGTCGAGGATGCATCATTGGTGCAATGTGAATCATATAGCAGCTGTTGTCGTTGTTATAATATGGTCCTACAACAATCGATCTGCAAGCAACAACAACAGTCATGCTGGTCGAAGTGGCATGCAATAGAAGGTCGTTTGTTGCGTCTTCATCGCAAATGAAGCTGACAATAAGATGACGTAAAGAAATGATTTCTTCAACATCATTTGAAAGCCATTCCTCCACCAAAATCTCAGAATAGCGAGGTGCAACAGTTGTAGCATTCTGTACTGTTGGCCAGATACCGCAAATGCCCATGCTGTAAAGCATTCAAACTTCCATGTATGAATCTGACTTTCGTGTTACAACCCTTTGTAAAATGCAATACATTCAGCTTTGACATCGATTTACGGCGTGCTTCATGAGCTCTTATGCACGCTGGTTACAGATGTTGAAGACGGAACTTCACATGAGGTTTATATGTGATCATGGCCAAATAATCTTTGTTTAAAGTCAGCACTCTCATTGTGATCAAGGTTTTGTTGATCAGCAAGACTGATTGAATTAGTAAATAATTGAATACTTTCATCAAATTAAATGCTCAATAAATTTTGTGTTGGAAACCAATCTTGAAATTAAATTAATTTTCCGTGGCATTTGTTGATTCACTTGTTGAGAAATTTAGCAACCTGTGTAGCGTATATGCAGAGGTGCTACAAAATTGCCAGGAATTAGTGCTCATACATTCAGAAACCACTCAGAGATGGATCTTTTTGGGGGAGTTGACAGCCAAATTTTCTTGATGACATTTTACAAAAGCCAATGTACACTTGAAGAACTGGGAAGAAATTCCTGCCTTTTTATGTATGGTGATTTTCTCATAACCAGACATGCGGCAAAATGTAAAAAGAACCTCAGGACCGCAAATTGGGTTGGATACTGTATAACAGTAAGGGCCACGATTCACCCTGCGACCTGGAAGCAAATCCCCTTGCCATCTAACTTCCTAAAAGACTGATGACATTTTTCTAGCCATAACTTGAAATTTTCAATCATAAACTGTAGCCAAAAAAACTGAATATGAATTCAGATAAAAACATGTCATGGTTTGAAACTCATGTAGAAGATGACAATTTTTCTTTTTTTAGTCATCACGTGAAATTTTCAAGCATAAACTGGTCTCTTATATCAGATGGGGAATAACCATTCCCTCTGGCTCAAATTGAATGCAGTCTGCATCCATCCCCCCCCCCCCCCTACGACATAGGCTCTGACTGTAAGGCATGCACAATACACCGGAAACAGACATTAGAACAAAAAACTTATTGCTCAGTAACCTACAGATTTCGGTCAATACTAAATTTCCCAGAACAAATTGACTCTGAAATGAAATTATTGACGTATCCTCGAAAAACTGTTATTGTCGAAAAACTGCTACACAAGAAGCTTTCGTTTGCAATGTTTTTGTAGTTAACCTTAAAATTGTAATACCGTTAAAATGCATCTTGTGGTTTGAAACACATGTAGAAGTGTTAATTATGGTACGAGTCAGGTCGATATTTTGTGTAGAATTTCTGTCATTAACCAATAAGCTGTCGTAACTTATGGTCGACATTTTCATTAAAGCAACGACGTACAAAGCGTAGATTGTCGTTTGATCGATTTTATGCACCTTCCAAATTTGCATAATGCACGTGGTCTGCTTTTCAAGCGCAGGTGTCAACGGCGTTGCCATGTTTGTCATTATCTGGCGAACACTTGCTGTCACCGTGTGATGGATAAGTACAAACTTGGCTTGGTTTTTGTTTGCTGAAGAAATACGCAGATGGTGATTTACGATTCAGGTTTGATAAATTAGTGTATTGATGGAAACCAATGTTGGAAACCGAAGGCTTTAACGCTGGTTAAGAATGTCATCGTGACTGGCAAACATTTCGGTCTCGAGTCGTTTGGGCTGAGATGACCGAAGAAACGTTGTCATTCGTCAATAGCTACAAACTACCATCTCAGGTAGTAGCATGTATATAATTATAATGTTGTTTGTTCAATGAAATGTCTTTGCCTGTGCATGGTACAGGCGTTTGTGGCAGATAGATAGATTAAAAGTGTATTCCTTAGCGAAAATAACAGTGTCCAGTCACATCTTCGGACAGTTTAAGCTATAAACTGCAGAAGTCCGACTATTACTGTTGCTGCACTCGTTTACTGTCTACGCAACAGAGATCAACAAGTTTCTGTCGCACAGCTTGTGGACATTTACGAGGCAGTTTATTTGTAATGCGTAGATCTGTGTTGAATGGTCTTATTGGTGAACGTAAGACGACACGTTACTTAGCACACGTGTCTGACGGTGGTCTGCTTGTGGCTAGGAGGCTTTTAATGATTTCGCTGTGCTGCGTTTTCTTGTCATGTACCGGTGCAGAATTTGTTGTATGTGGAAGCTCAAAACATTGACCTATGCCGAAATGGATCTGCATCCATTTGCGGCAACCAGTGAAGTATCCAGATTACGACAACGCTGCCAAGCTAACGTGCCTTTCTAGACAGAGTGACAGACATAGCTTTTATATAAACGGCGGAAATCTTAGAACTGCGTAAACACGGCACAGACGGTTGGTCCCCTTGGTGCACCAGCGTTTTCCCAACAGCACGTACACCAGACTTGTTGTCATTAGCAACAGTTTCACGTACGGGATATTGAAACGCCTCGAACAACACGCAAACACAAAAACACTTTCTAAGGTTCCTTTGCATGTATAGATTATTATTAACCCTAAACAGATGAGGCCTACAGCAAAATTATCGCACTAGAAACATGGGTGCCCACAGATATTATAACAGGATGGGCATTGGGCCAAAAATGGTCGTGGTTAAATTGTTTCGATTACTTGGGTATATACTGTATAATGTATATGTAATAAAAATACTGAATTCTTATGAACTAGCTGTAACCTGTAAACATTACGGGCAGTTTTAATCAAGGACAATAATTTCAAAGAATGTACTTACTTAAAACGCGATCAATATCGTAATATAAAAAGATACTTACCCCATCCCGTGCAACGTACCCTATTCTTTGTGCAAATGGCTTCTTTTGTTTGATTCCGATAATAATGGCATTCGAAGTTTCAGTTGGGAAAATAAGACTAACCAACGCAAGTGCGATCAGAGGCTGAAGGCAAATTTCAAAGAATTAAACTATACTTACTTACTTACTGGAATGTATGGGTGCAGGCCAAATCTGCTCGACTTCTCCGAGACCGTTGTGTACGCGAGAGCGTTAGCGAGACCTAATTAGCATATAAGCAAATTATATATGTTGATGGTTACAGTAAAAGTAAAATTTCTCAATTTTATTAAGTTGCATATAATTAGTATACATGAATAATTAGTGCTTAATGTGAAGCAATTTGTTAAGTCAATATATTTGTCAATTTTTCCAGGAGGGGCTAGAGCTTCTCTTACCAGCGCTATGTGTAGGCACCCATGATTAAAAAATTAGCAGAAAATCAGATGAGCAAGTAGAGGCACACACAAGCAACAAATTTAATTTATGAGCAAAGACAAACAACGAAAAACTGACTCCAACACACTACGTCTCAACTGTTTCAATGTTTCTTCAACATTTGATTTACTCTTTTTGAATACCAGACGTAGAGAGAAAATTTGTTCGCTTCAAACAGAATGTCAGCGTGTTTGTCATCCTATAGTGTCAGAGTAGAAACTTGTTCCTAAAGGTTGACGTGTCCTTGTAACAATTTCACCATGTTGTCGGGCAACATTCTGGCCACTACCCAGTATTTCTGAAAGTGAGAGAAAACAAAACAGATTTCCGTGTGTTCAATAGATAGCATAGATGACTAACTTGAAAGTTGTAATCCTGTCTTATTGGTGTCTCTAAAACTTGATCTTGATATATATTGAATTTTTCATTGGCGTACCATGTCATTTCTATTTTTTCTGAAGTTCAGATGATCAACTGAGTTAATTATATAATCAAATAAAAGCATGGGTGAAATGTTCCTTTGTTCTAATCAGCTAGACAGCAACAGTTACGATCTATGACAATGTTTATGGTCATCACAACGTCTAGGCGACACTGCGATGGAAACGAATCGGATGTGACACCAATAAGATATTAAACCCGTAGGACGTTCGACTCTATGCTAGTTTATGTCACATCAGACTCTATCCTATCCTAAAACACTAGAATCTACTGGCCTATATGGCGGTAGTGTAGTGGTGAAGGTCGCCGCCTTGCAACCGAAGGGTAGCAGGTTCGAATCCCACCCGCTGCATAGGGACCTTGAGCAAGTTCTTCACTGACAATAGCTCGTGGCGCTTCGGCGTGTAAACTCAAACACACCTCTAGGCTGTAGTCGAGACCACTTCTGAGTAGTATGAGATTTGAAGGGGCGGTATAGAAATGTGTGAATAAATAAATCAAAATAAACACTTCCCCAGCATAGACTCTGCTGCAGCCTATATGACGCTTAAGTCTATTGTGGTGGTAGCCTATATGATCTTAAACTTTGTTAAGCAGATCATCAGCAACGACTGAGTATAGCCCAGGGGCCAGAGAATCTCGGTTCATGGAACAAAAACCAAACTGTCTTGTTCAGATAACAAATCTTCCAAGTCTTTTGCCACACCAACAAACTATAGACAACATACTTCTCTTCCAGAAAGTTTGGTCGCTTTTATTTTACATTAAAAATTCACCACTTGTCATCTCAAAACAAACGTGCTTACACACTTAACGACAAGCACGTACGAAAGAGCACGGAAAATAAATCCCCTTTTCGTTATAGAGCTGACATGCATAAACCATAGTAGCTCGAGCTCATACTACTTTTTCACAACCCAACAGTAATTCTTTTGTTAGCTTTATAAAACACATTACCAAGGAAAGTGGTTAGCTCAATTGGTTAGCTGTGAACCGTAGCTCTTTATATTATAATCTTGGAATTTATAAAGTGCTTCTTACGACTAACATCAACAGAGGTGATTTACACCCAATCAAATGGAGATACTGCCACACAACAGCCATACTCTTCAGACATCGAATGAAAGAGAGGGATATTCGCTAATGCGGTAGGTAAGCAACTAACCCCGGCTAGTCGGCCGCTTAGCACGGCCTGTTGTCGGGATCCCTCCTGCGCGGCGCTGCACGGAGGATGCTATCGACCCTGACGATCATCTCGGCTGCCTCCGAACCGCTCACGAGCACCTGTTCCTTCACTCGGAATGACTCGGTGATGCCAAGTGCCTGCATGTCGCCAATCTCTCCGTTCTCCATGTCTAAACAACAGGAGCAGCAGACAGCAATTTATCAGATCCAGAAGAATACCGCTCTATTGCATTCACTCGTAGTAGGGGCAAGAAGGCAACACAAAAACATCAGTGGTCTAAGTAATTCATTAATTGCATTGTATCGTATTTGCTGAATAAATATAAGACATAATAATAATAGCCAGAGAAAGTATTATACAACCCTCATCGGCATCGCTTCTTGGGCAAGGATGAAGGTTTCTGCTTTCAAGCCATTCTGTTTCAATTCTCATATGATCGTATATTATTCCTAATATTGTTGTTAATTCAATGACGTTGTATGCAAAGTGCTTGCCAACATTCATTAAAAGCACACTTCCATATGAGGGCACGAGTCTAGGGACTGATTATTAACAAAGAGGTCACGGGGTCAAATCCCAGTAATTTATTGTGATGCCTCGAAGAAAATAGTACAGACAAGGAACAGACGTGATTCAGCCGAATCTGATCCACAAATTGACAAAACCAGTTAAACTAAGAAGACCCACCAAGACCGTATCGGATCTTATCCTCCGTATGGGCAGCTCGCAGCTTCGCTACGAGTTCCGCACTGTCATATCCACCGTTGTCAGCGATAACGGTTGGCAGCTGAAACAACAGATCAGCAACAATGCATAAATAACCCTAAAGATGTTTATTTGTCCCAGAATATTCCTTACTAATGAAAATGTCTCGGCCTCCAAGGACAAATGCGGAATTCAGTCACCGTTCATTTATTCCCGAACGCTCGTAAACAATTAAAAAGTAATATGACTGCCATGCAAATAAAGACAGGCCGAGTTTATGACTAGGCTGTCTGTGACGTTAAGAGTGGATTTATTACTGCCAATCGCAAGATAACACAGCTGCCGGTCTAGAAAGAGTTCAACGGAACACAAGTTGAGCCCGTTAGCTGACACGCAAATACGCTACCCAAGAGATCTACTTGGAAATGTGCAGCATACCATTCGAAGAGCCTTTGCATAAGCCTCGATGGCAACTGCTTCTTTGCCTGGAGTTCGAGCGGCCAACTTGCTTACGACATTCGCCATCAGCATTTCAGAAGCGCCTGCAATCAAAATTGCACAATGTTGTGAATTTTCGAAGCTACATTATCCAATGACTAAGGTATTGATCAATGGCACATTGAAAATGGCAGTGCAGGACATGCAGCGTCAGGGGCATCCATCCCCCTAAACCTACGAAGCATTCCCCAGATTTTTCTGAAAAATTCCCGGAAACTTCAACATCGCATCCACCAAAAAGTTGATGACCTTTTTTAGTCCCAACGTCAGAAAATTTCTCAAAAGTTAACATCGGATCCGCCAATAAAGTTGATGACCTTTTTTACCTTTTTTAAGTCCAACTAATAAAAAACTTTAACAAGCAATTTGTGCAAAAACTGTAGAGCACAGGTCGGAAAAACCATCACTTTACTGTTTTTCTAAGGAGCACTCGAGAGTGATATCTTAAAATATATAAATTTACAAAGGACCTCATTTTGCTGTATTTTTTTTAAAAACATGAAAAAACTAAATCATCTGTGCTTATGTATTTGCCAGTCAAGATGGTCAATAAGATCAATCAAACGCAACTTGTATAGTGCCCCTTCAAGATCCCTACTCAGAGGATTTCCCAGCCCAGGCTAAGCGGAAAAATTGAGCCTTCAGGAACTGGTGGAAGAGAGCACATGGACCGCCATGGAGCTGATGCATGGACAAATGAAACCCATTCCAGGTTGCAGGACCAGTCACAGTGCGAGCGAATGAACCAGAATAGTATTATTAGCAACTTAGCAAGAGAAACAAATAACAATCTTACTTGAAAAACATGAACAGGTTTGGAACTTCAACAAGACTTTGAGAAATAGTAATCTAAAAACAGTTATTTAAAAATAGCACAAGACGTACCTCCGCCAAAAACGGTTCTTGTTTCCTTGACAGTCTGTGACATGACACAGAGAGCGTCATGCATTGACCTCTCCGCCTCATCCAGAATCTGCTGAGTTGCTCCACGCAGTATTATCGTACACGCCTCACCCAGCGCCACTCCTACAAACGACCCAACACCACTGTAAATAAACACCCAAACCTGTCGATGGACGTGCCGATGATACGTGGCGCGTAAACCATAACGCTGAAAAAGCAGTACGCTTAGGAACTACACTGCAGTTCTTGTATCAAGCATTAACCATACATGAATGCATTTGAAAAGTATGTAAGGAGTCAACACTGTTTCTTATTCTCTCAAAGTAGCATTCACATCTTCTGTGTACATGTATGTGCGAATAATTTTGTCTGAATGGACGTTAGTAATATGCACTAGTAATTGAATAATATATATATGCAAGTATGTATCAAGTATGCATGGAGAAATGTAGTCAAATGCAAAAGTATGTGTCAAGATATGCAACACTTTTGAATAGGTCACTTTAACGACACATCTCAAATGCACTGAAATCTGGTATCATATGAGGTCACCTGCCATACAACCAACCATCACAACACAAGTCCATTGGGTTGAATAATTTACGGAGCCAACAAATTTATACAAAGTACTGTATGCGAGATTGCTCTTTTAAATTTTGTCCGAATAGGCAACCGACCTGAGAACTTGATGAGTTTATCCTCTCCAATCATAACCTCTTCTATCAGGTCACATTTACCGAGTTTAACTGACTCGGGAAGATCAAAGGTCGACGCAATCTCTCCACCTACAAACAAAACACATCTATTCTATCAGCTCTAGTGGAAGCGGAGTGACCTGCGGCAAAGAATATTGCTCACGCTGGAAACATAATAGTCGAAGCTCATTATATGAAGTTTCTCTGCAACGTAAATTCTGAAACATGATCACAACAAGGATATATCAAAATAAGTCTGCCATTGACAATTATTTCCTTGCAACACGGTCACACAGGTTTTACTTCTGGTGAAAGCCAATATTTACTTTGAACTTAGGGAATGCATTCATTTCCTTCTTGTAGGCCTTTGAGCCGGTAAAGGACAGACAGCAAATATTACCGCTTGGTGAAACAACTTGTCATTACACAAAGTAGATCAGTGTGTAGTTGTGCACATATGAAAACATACAACTTACCGACACCCTACGACCCGTATCCAGCTAAAAATTAAATAACCCAAGCTCAGAATATCGACAGCCAAGCATAGAGCAATGCTATACTGCATTGCTACAGAAACTTAACTAATTAAGAATGACATTCCAGAGACCCGTCCTTCTGTAATCATCAGTGGGACATCCAGTGTCACTGCATTTTCCAGACATCCAGAACACACTAACTTTGCAAGTATTGCTCCACAATAACATGCATGTTCTCATAATAGCATGCATGTTCTCATGCGAGTGTATTTATCTAATTTAGGTAAGCGCTGACAAACCTGTAACGAGTGCTAGCCTCTCGACACCTTCGAAGTCTGCATGCTCAATGGCCATGACACCAGCATCAGCAAAAAGCTGTTCTGGATAGTTGTAGATCAACTGTCTATGGATCAAAACAGAAAAATCATCATGCAAAATCCCATCAACACCATCCGCAAATTGCAAAAGCTCATAACAACTGCCAAAACAGTTCATACCATTTCTCAGTCACACCAGGAGGGTCAGTGGAAAGATCTAGTGGACCGTCATTCAAATTAGCCAATCCCTTTGTTCAACAGTTCTTAAACAGTAGGGAAGACCAGCCTGCAGTTGCCCCTTCCTTCTAACTGGATCCTTCTTGCACTGATTGACGGCACAATCAATCCAGGTGAAAACAGAAATCTAGACAATCTAGTGGTGAAGATCGCCACCTTGCAACCAAAGGGTTGCAGGTTCGAATCCCACCCACTGCATAAGGACCTTGAGCAAGTCCTTCACTCACAATAGCTCGTGGCGCTTCGGCGTGTAAACTCAAACACACCTCTAGACTGTAGTCGAGACCGCCTCTGAGTAGTCGGAGACTTGAAGGGGCGGTATAGAAATGTGTGAGTAAATAAAAAAATAGCAAATGTAACTAAGTAACTAATATAACTGAGACTAAAAACAAAGGAAAGAGAGAAGGACCGAGTTTCTCAAGAGAAATGGAAGTGCGTGGAGTCAAGAATCGAGTGCCAACCTATTGATGAAAACGTTGATGTTGTGCTTGAGAATCTTCTCCACCTTTCCCTTCATCTTCTCTTTCTCCGCCATTTCGATGTCGGCCACCTTCGCCACTGATTCGACGCGCACACGAGCGGCATAGATCTGTTAGTTAATAACAACCTCATTAATAATTACCCTCCAATAAGTAAATCAGGCAAACCAGTTTCTAACTGACACACAATGCCCGATACTGCATTTCCTAGACTGCCGGGGGGAGCTTATGGCTAACGCAAAACAAAGAGCCTAATAACAGTAAACTGCAACAAATGACAAGAATTGTTTCCTAGATTCCTATACATAGCAAAAACAGACCAACTTCCTGACAAGAGACAGCCTGCCAACGGTTGGCTTAACGCATATAAATTTCCCATGGAATCGGTTACCGTATGAAACCATTTGATCAGATGACGTTACAAGAATCACAGCTCTACATACCTTGACTTTATCGGAATCCATGGGTGTGTTGGCAATCAGAATACGTGCGTTCTCGATTCTCTTCGGTTGGTTGATACCGACTTTCTTGTCCAACAGAAACCCTAAATTAATCATTATAAAAGAACGGATTAGCTGCAAGGTAGAGACAAACGAAACCCAAACATTACGCAAATTATACGATAAATTGTCTGTCATGTTGCTTGCGGTATACGCAAGAAGCATTACCATTTGAACTTGTAATACAATTGTATCAGTTGTATACCACTGCTGCTGGCTTAAGTACAGTGAACTGCTGTTTGGAAAATGCAATTGCAATAGCACCTTTATTTATCTCCAACATCTATTAATACACTAAAGTGCTTAGTGAAATTGTACTTAAGTTTAACTGGTACAATACAATACAACTGATACTGCCAACCTTTCACAACATAACTAAATGTACAAAGTGTACACAGTTTGTATCGATGCTGACCTTCATCCAGATAGGAATCCCGGAGACCTCCTCCGTGCTTCTTTATTATCTGGATAGCGTCCAGGTTGCCACTGCCCTGTAACAAAACAGCTTCTCGGTAAGAAGAGAAATTGGTAAGAAGAAAAACAACCAAATGGCTCAAACAATGTCACAGATTAAACAGTTTCCCAAAACCATTTCATCTTCACCAGGAGTATATATAACAGCATCGTTTGAAGGCAGTGCTGTTTCTAAACATGAGTTTTGATCGAAAGAAGCATCTTTGAAACATAGCAACTTCGCTAGAAGATTAAAAGCCTTTGTGAAAAGCAGCCAAAAACAACTATCGTTCGCTATCCAACTATCGTGCAGTTAGTTCTTAAAGACTTAATGAAATGCATCTGACCAGTGAGATGGGGCCTGTGAGACTGGTAGCCTGTGAGACTGGAAACCTGCCACAGAGTAGTACATGAGTCTTATTCTTGCTTGCTTTGTAGCAAATACACCACTTAATGAATACTTACTATCTTACTCAGAGCCCAGAAGATCGTTTTAAGCGTAACCTTCCTCTAAGCCAGAAACACCAGTTTAAGCTTAAGAAAGGCATCTCACTTTGAGCCTAAGAACGGTCTCATAGATCTTACTTTGAGCCTAAGAACGGCATCTATCTTACTTTGAGCCAAAGATCGACTTCGTAGATCTTACTTTGAGCCCAAGAACAGCCTCTATCTTACGTTGAGAATAAGAATGGCCTCTTAGATCTTACTTTGATCCTAAGAACGGCATCGATCTTACTTTGAGCCACAGAATGGCCTAATAGATCTTACTTTGAGCCTAAGAACGGCGTCGACTGCCAGATTTGAGAAGTGGTCCTTGTACTGCATCAGAATCTTAGAACTGAGAGTCGTCCGTGCGATGTTCAGCAGATCCTCACGGAATTTGACGAGATCGTTGCTAAAAGCAGATGTTTGCATCGAGACTAACATCAACGTTACTTCAATTGTGGCTCAGATCGTAAATGCTACACTACAGACAAGTCTTTTTACTTGGGTGGTGCACTACAGATTTCTGAATACAATACAGATTACCATTATGATTGCATCACCATGAAATGCCTAATTCTGCATCTGCAAAAGAAATCTTAAGACAATACAATAATATGATTAAGGCATCCTCAAGGGCACGACTCAGAGGAGTATATAACCGCATTGCTTAACAGCTTGTAGCTCTGCCATGACCAAAAGTGTTCAGCTCAGAGTTCAGTGTAAAACATATCAGAAATAGGGAGTGCTTGCATAGGTTTACACGAAACCCGTTCCAAACCACTGGGCTTGCGACGAATAAGTTTCAATTTCGCATGGCTGCAGTGTGGCCCCAAGCACTCGGAAAAAACTTTTTAATTTATTGAAAACTTCTCTCCTACAACATGTGTGTGTCTTGAAATGACCGACATACCCGTGGTCAACAGCGGACAGTTCGAGAGCTCTACGGGCTTCTGTGGTCGCCTTGCGCCAACCAGTGATAATTGTCTGAGGATGAATCCTCTGAGCAATCAGGGTCTCTGCTTCCTATCAGACAACGCAGTACAAAACAGAAATAATAAAACATCAAAATGCAGAATAAAATTCAAAACTGCAACGAATTAACGACAGCAGTCACATTTGAACATAGTTTCTTTCAAAAGCACTTGAAAACCAATTGCTAGAGTATAATAATATTCCAAGACTATTCATTGAATGTTCAAACACAATTGAACATGCAAAGAAACATGTGTACATCTACACAAAGAAAGATCCATGAATAATGGACATTACGTCATTTAATACCAGACAAGGTTGGATAATACATACAGATAAATAAAGGTACTTCCCATATCTCTAACTTGTATACATTCATGTGGGGCGTTGTGGCGCAGTGGGATAGTCGGCGCCTTGCATCTGAAGGGTTCGATTCAGACCCAAGCCACACGTAGGGACCTTGAGCAAATCTTTCACTCACAAATGCTCATGGTGCTTCGCATGTAAACTTCGATACACCTCACGACTGTAGTCGGGATCGTCTCCGAGTATTAGTGGATTTGAAAAGGCGGTATAGAAATGTGTGAATTAGATAAATAAATACCAATGAATTTGATTAGGGCCTCTTCAAGAGACTACTTAGAACTTAAAAAATCTCACAAACATCTCAGTAATTCAATTTATATTATTCAGCAGCTGTGTCGACCAACTTCAACGACTGAATACCTTGAGCAGTTCACAGGCAAATACGACGACAGATGTCGTTCCATCTCCGACTTCATCGTCCTGCACTTTAGAAATATCTGAAATACACAACAACTTTCAAGAAATCATAATAATATAATATAACATAAGCTTTAACATAACCCTTTCAAACTCCGGAAGTGTATTGGACAAACCATCGAATATATATAAATTATATATAATCAGGAGTGCAACAGACAATTCTTTTCGCAAGCGGTGGTGCACCAGAGACATCGGATTATAGAGTCTCAAACAACTGCAGAGAAATCTGTCATGATCACTGGACATTAGCGATCGCATTCAGCGCAATCGTGAGAGTGGTTCTTCTTCAAGGCCCATACACAGTGTCAGCCTTGTCAAGGTTTGAACTCTACTCTCCGCGCTGAGTTCTAACTAATCGGTCACTGTGCCCTTCAATTCTATAATAGTTATCAATGTCTGCAATGCATGCATCTCAGTCGAAATATCCTTCAACCTCAAGGATTCGCCCATGAATCAGGCGTGCAATCAACGAAAAGCATTAAGGATAATCTAACCTAGCTGAAAAGCTTATAACTGGAAAGACGTCCTAACCAACAAGAACTTTTGCTGCTGGGTTGTCCACTCCAATCGACTTCAGGATCGTCGCACCATCGTTTGTGACTTGGATGCTGTCGCTTCTACCACCCGACTGAAGAATCTTATCCTTAAAAACACAGAACACGAATATTAACTTACAAATATTGTCTACACATATGCTATAATATCTGCCAACTACCGAAATCCTAATAAAGTTTCTATCAGTAAACAATGTCCTTTATGCACTGGTTGTTACTAAATTTTTACCTAAAAGTTAAACAATTTAATGGGTAAACTTACCATTCCCTTTGGACCGAGAGTACTTTTGATGAGATCACCAATTGCGATCGCACCAATGAATGACGACTACAAGACACATATGTATCAGTTAAGTATGCAATTGATAAATATCTAACCAATCATAAGACACATATGTATCAGTTAAGTATGCAATTGATAAATATCTAACCAATCATAAGACAAATATGTATCAGTTAAGTATGCAATTGATAAATATCTAACCAATCATATCTATCTACGGTGGCTATATGCGCTTCGCCCACGTACCCACAACTACCACCTTCCCACTAAAGATGATTGTAATTTTACATAAAGATTATTATATAAAAACATATATATTGAACCAAACATAGGCCTACACACACACAAATTATCCCAATTAGGAGCAGCAATTAGATTCGTCATTGTAATTTCTGTAACAAGCAGCATTTTTGTCAGCTTGAAATTTAGTAATAAACGAAAATTTATTGATTGATAGCATTTGCAGCCAACAAAATAGAAAAAAATAGACCTACGATATTTAGCTAAAGTTCTATTTAGCTACAGTTCTGACAGTCTTTTTAGTCTTTGTTTAGAAACCAAATAGTGCTTACCATTCGCGCAATTTCGCCCTTCTCCTCCTCAGCGCCATAGCTCAGGACTTGAACTGGATTGAGTGACAACGACTAATCATAAATAATCAATTTTCAATCTTATTTCATCAAGAATCCAAAAATAACTTTTAAATGTTAGTCAGGCATAGATCTTAGTCAGTCAAGGGCAATGCAAACATAACAGGATACTCCTATTGGGATCCATTAAATACTGTGTCAGACTAATCATATAACGATGATGATTTCTCTGTCCGGAGGCAGATTCTATGGCTTGCGCCACCTGGGGAATGAGATGAGCGACGTGGTTTCCCATTGCCTTCCTCACAGACAATTATGGGTAAGCAACTTATCCAAGGTCGTTACTTAGCGGCTCAAGTGGGGTTCGAACCTACGACCCTTAGGTCACAAGGCACCGAATGTCCACTGCGCCACTTCGT
>JAQFXW010000556.1:0-18170 GCA_034693945.1 Dendrobaena attemsi
TTCTTGTATTTAGACGAATATTATTGGCGCAGACGAATCAATTGTGGATCTATTGACCCTTCCTTCACAAGACCCTCATCGACCGACCGACCGACCACCCGCGGGCCACGTCTCCCTCCCCCTCCTCCCCACAATCCAACGGATATTTGTAGATCAAACGGAACGCCGACTCCCGTTTGTTGTAGGGACGGTCCGTACCGAATCTCGCATAGACCAATAACAAAATGGTCAATAACGATGATACAATTAATATTTTATTTTATGGAAGACCGGTGTAGGTGGGCTGGTGTGCGCTGATAACACGGGAATCACTGTTGGTCTATACGTACAGTCTACCAGGGATCCATTATGAGCAGTCTGTAAAATCCAATGGAGTTAACATAATTTCTCAGTGCTTGCCTCATCGTTCCGACTGATTGGCTGATTGATTTGAAGTCTTGGTTCACCAGCATAAATGTGGCTGCTTGTTTTTTTTATTGACTTGTGATGTCACTGATTGGGATTTGTATAAAATTAGGATTGTAATGTCATGTAGAAGCCATATCGAAAGCACTGTACGCTTTTTCAGATAATTGGTTAAAGTGGTAACATTATTAAATTTGAACCAAGTAGGCTATTATGGCCTACATTGTACGTGGCTAGTACTTCAAGTATAGGCGTACAACAGATGAGTTTAGAATGTAGACCTATTCGCAGCGGAATTACAGATCTTAAGTACTAGGCCTATAACCTAATTCTATATCTGAAGAATTTAAACCGGATAAATAGATCAGATTGAGTTATGTTATGAGATTATAGTACTAACAGAATAAGCTTAATAGGGTTTGTTTTATAAGTTCTTATGCTGCGAGAAATTCACGCTTAAAATCCCGCCAGAGAACGACTTGGCAGAATGAAACCTTCATGTTTCGCCTCTGAGTAGTTTCTTTAAGAGGCGCTATATAAATGTCCAGAATGAATGAATGAATGAATGAATGTTTCAGAATTCAGGTGGCCTATCTGTCAACACATGATACTACAACGAGTGTGTTGCACCGTAAGTATAATAGCGACAATAACTTGGCTTAGAAGTCTTCTAAGTTGAACGAAAGTCACGATTGTTCAGAATATCCTTGCATAAGTCTTTGCATTTAACAATTCATGTACGCATGTCGCAATATTATTCGCTTATCTTAAATTCTTAATGCAGATTGTCCACTTGGAATCCGAGTCAATTTAATTAACGCCAGCGGGTCTTTATCCGAGGAACCTGTCATGCGAGACACGGACATACTCGCGGCAACGGTACGGTTACGCTGCTTCGTGCAATATTATAACTGTGTCCGAAACCAGTGAATGTCCTCTGGTCGCAATTCGCACGAACTCAATCGATAGTAGGCAGAAACACCGCCGCAGACAAGCAGTGCTACATGGACAGAACCAGAGAATGGACATTGGACAGATTAACTGATCGTGCAACGTCAGGGATATATTATTGTATGGCTTGGATGGAAATCACGCAATTATCTCTAATCGACACGTGACCGGCTGATACGTACGTAAACATGTGTAGGCCATCAAAACTAACCACCTGTGTAAATAAATTGTGTGTATATAGGACTTTAGTGGCTTATCTGTAAAATATCTTTAAAATCCGAATAGATCCCATCATTCCCATGTAAAGATAAACGCAATAGAGCTCAAAAACAATGTAGCATGCACGTTTAACTGTTGTAAATAAACATAACACGCCTGCAAACTACCCTAGAGGTAATAAATGGATTAAACTCGATAAGCTTCAGCCAGTTTCTTCATCTTGAAACCTAGAGAGCGTAAAGAGACAACTCCCACGTATACGGACTCGGCAATGCAGAGGCGGAGGTCAATAATCAATGCTAAGCTGTCGTGCCACGTTCCCGGTAGGCTCATTCATTACGATGCAATTTGAAGGATTTGCAAAAAAATCCCAAACACTGCAAGGGTTGTTGGCATGATAAATAAAGTAAATAAGGAAGTGAGTACAAGGCCGTAGACAGGGAGTGTTTTGGGTGTTTGAACCCCCCCCCACCCAAATGAAAAAGTGGCAATGCAAAAGTTCGTTTTTCATGTTAAACGGAAGGAAAATACGAACTTTGAGGCCTAAAACAACCCCGAAATGAAATAATGTACAAAACATTTTTGTAGGACGTGGGAAAACACCCCCCGAAACACAATCCTGGCTACGGCCTTGAGTTAGTAGATAAATAAATAAATACCTAAGTAATTTGGCCTAAGTAGTATACATCTATTAATGCCTCATAACTATGTCGTCAGCTGTTGGTTGTAATTTTAACTCGTCACTTTTGCATATTCGTCTGACTGTGGTTGGTGAATCGCTTATAGAAAACAAGATGAGATGAGAGACAAAGAATGAGAGATTAAAACTGGGGAAAACATTTCTGAACACTTTCGTTGAATATTTAAGGAAGGCTGCATACAGCGTCTTGATATGCGGTCGTTATACAATGGTGCCTGGAGCTAATGCATAATTATGAGTGAACGTAATATCAAGAACTAATAAATAATGGAATGCTTTTCTGGTCAATTGTTTCTTCACTGTATACGTCTGTTTTGGAGATGACCGTGTATTTATTCTAGTCTTTCCTGCAGCTGCGTTCTAGAAGAGCGAGCGGGATGGTTGCACAGTCGATGAACGCAAAACTATTATTATGTTTCTTGTATAATCTCTGCCGTTTAGATAATGAGCGATTTTCAATTCCGGCGAAAATCTCCGTCTTATCTTCACGTCTGACTGACGACGGAGTTGACTGATGACGTCGACGATGACCGTTGCGATCCAGTGATTGGAACGGAACCAGTCAGGCGCGAAGACTTGCGTCCAGATATAGGAGTCATGCGCGCTGAATCTTTCGATCATCGTGATCTTCTTCCCATCATAATTCATCTGCTCTTACTTCATCCAATCGTATTTCTTATATATCCTCTTCTTCTCATGCGCTTCGTCAGTTTTATCCTTTAACCTCTTATTCTTCCTTCTCTGGTAATCCTTACAATCTTTCTGTTCCCCTGCTCTACTTGCTCGGTTAGCTACACTGGTAAACGTGCAGACCAGCTCTTTTCTGTGGAACTCTGTTCGAGTCACGATGCCGGCTTATTTAAGAGATTTAAACATCTTGGACTAACACATGACCCTAAAAGCCATCGGCTATAACTGTCATCAAACTGCTTCAACGTCCTCTGTTCTTTTCTTCCGCCTCGAGATATAGAATTTAGAGCTAATCTGGCTCTTCTTTTGTTTGTCTATATCTTGCTCCTCCTCCTTCCTTTTCCCCATCCTTATCTTCTTCATTCTGCTTGTAGCTATACTACTAATCCTCGTTCCTTCTCTTTCTTTTTGTTAATTTTCTTTGTCGTCTATAACTATACTTTTGATGTTCCTCGAACTAATTTATCTATACTCATCCTCGTTCTATTTTCATAATAAGCCCGAGTTCCAAAGTTGACTTAACGATTGCGATTCATAGATGAATGTAACAGAGTCTGCTCTAGCATCAAAAGAGCTGCAACCTCTCAATGGTTATTAGATAGCCAATGTTAATTCCGCCTCTTGCCAAGGTCCATCTCGCCAGGGTTCTTTTTTGATCTTAAGACTGTTCTGTTTAGCCGCGCTGGAGTTGGGAGCGCCTCTGAGTAGTCTTCTTGAAGGGGCGCTATATAAATGTTCGAAATGAATGAATGATAAGATGATCTTCCCGTTAAGCAGCACAAAGAATTACACCATTCAGTTGAAATTCTTCAAATCATATCAGATGGATTGAATGATGAATAGCGTCCATGGGTCTCACTGAAGCCATTACATCTAATGGATTTGCAGCCGGACATCCGGTATGATTTAGATTAATGCATCTGTAAATAATTTTGTATCGGCTGAAGTTCAGAGCCCTTTGATGTCATCGCGTGCACACGTTAAGCAAATATACAATCTGTAAGGCTAATTGTGGGCTAATTACACCTTCTTCCGGAATAGGTCGGCTCGATAATACAGAGTATACCTTGTAGATCAGATGCAGCAGGCACCCACACAATTCTTGAAATAGGAACGACACAATTTTAATCGAATAGGTCTGTATGTCTGCATTCTAACATTCAAATTCTAACCATGGCCCAGTTAGCTACATCCGTAAGAGAGCGGTCCGCGGAAGTCTGTGGTTACGGACACCGCGGTTCAAGGCCCGGTGCTGGCGGACATTCAGAGTTAAATGTCGGGCTAGCAGGAATGGGACGAAGGGGCGCAGTGGGTATTCGGTGCTTTGTGACTTAAGGGTCGCAGGTTCGAACCCCACTTGAGCCGCTGAGTAGCGACTTTGGACAAGTTGCTTACCCATAACTTTATGTGAGGAAGGCAACTGGAAACCACCTCACTCATCTCATTCCCCAGGTGGCGCAAGCCATAGAACCTGCCTCCGGACAGAGAATTCATCATCATCATCATGTCTGCATACATGTACGTATACTGGCCTACAATAATTACTTGTATATATACGTGTGTTGTATATATCGATCTTGTGTGCGAATTCCCTGATGAGAGGCCTGGTCAAACCTAAATAACTATAGCGCGGCTATAAATAATCGTTGGCAACTTCCTGAATTCGCCTACCAAGAGTTTTCTCATACCCCAATTCTTCGTATTTCTTTGCTTCTGATGTCCCATGACCTAACTTACTAGACTCTGTAAAGTACAGGGTAGTGTGGTGGTTAGAGCCCACTCTTACAATCAACCTTTCCCTTCTCAGCCATGCTGCTATTCTTAGTACAATGCTCACTTGATGCAAACTTGGCTCACATATAAATTGCTCACCTCGCGTATTATACATTAGCACTGCAACGACGAAAGGTGTCGGCGTCGCCCAGAAAGTGCTGCAAACTGCCGGAAAGTGCCGAAAACGGCCGGAAAGTGTCGAAAGCAATAAGCGTGCAGAATAGCACGACACTAAAATTAATGGAGCGGGTCAACGCGTATTCGCAGCAGTCAGGACTCGAATTTCACTGCCAACGAATATATGATAATGACGACATTATGGAGGGACAAAAGCACAGAGGTCACAGTTTAACATACAGCAATGCTTGAACGATGCAAAATCCTGAAATAACGGCATTAATTTTCTATAGACGACAACATAACAGCTTATTTTAACCTATAATCATAGGATATCTATAGATGCATGAATTTGCTCTGGATTATGGGATAATCATAATTTCTCAAATTCTAGAATTATAGTTCTCAGTTTTACTGTATGATTAAATGAGTATGATGAAAATGGTGCTAATGATGATAATAGAAAGATCACAAATAGCTAAGCTTATAGTAGGCTAACTGTCTCCAGGTAATATTTTACCTCCCGATGGACTAGAACTACGTACAGAGTGAGGCATAAAAAAGACCCCCCTACTTTTATTTACCAATATTTCCGTCAAAAGTAAAAATTCTTAAACAAAATTTCACAGGCTGAAAGGCAATTCCTATCTACACAGAATTGCCAAATTTAATCAAAATATTTCAAACAGAACAAACGTTATTCAACTATTAGTGACGTCACCCACTGTTTTTTGATGGTTCAATAAACGTTTAATAGTTTTCTGCTAATATTTCCGCCAAAAGTAAAAATCTATTAATGAAATTCCACAGGCTTACAAAGTTACAGGTAATTTATAGTTACATCTAACGACCAAATTTTATCAAAGTATTTCAAATGCACCAAATGTTACAGCAGTTTTAGTGACACTACCCGCTGTATTCCGATGATTCACAGAAGTGTAACGCAACAAATGTTAAAAGAAAAAGTGCTGTAACTTTTGTTGCATTTGAAATATTTTGACAAAATTTGGTAATTAGATGTAAAAATGAATTTCCTTTAAACCCATATAGTTTTAATAATAGATTTTTACTTTGGCGGAAATACTAGCAAAACATTGTTAAACGTTTCTGAGTCATCAAAAATCAGCGAGTGACGTCACTAGAAGTTGAATAACTTTTGTTCTGTATGCAATATTTTGATGAAATTTGGCAGTTTTACGTAAATCTGAATTGCCTTTCAGTGTTTAAAATTTTATTTAGAAATACCCAGTTTTGGTGAAAGTATCGTCAAAGACGCAGGGGGTCTTTTTTTGCCTCACTCTGTATATGCACTTCGTGTAAAAAACACACAACTAATTACGATAATTACTGCAACATTGATAATTACAACAATTCATATATTATTAATAATAGAGCAACAATTAGTTTTAATTCTTAGAAGGCAGTTCACGCTATGATGGGCCATCAACCATTCGTAGGCCTATTGTAACAGTATGCCTAGAGAGCAATCTACTTTCGTGAGGCGGCATTAATTGGACGCTGTTAATCACAGAACGTCATGTTTCGAGCGTCCGACAGAGACAGACAGACAGACGGACAAAGAGGGACATTTTCTCGGAAACGCCATCAATGGCTTTCCATAAAGACAGCAGCAGCTGAACAGCAGGTGCTTTCGATGGGACGCGCAACAAACGATGGTCCTGTGAAGAGGATGTGCGAAGTCATCGCATATCGAACGCGTCCGGAACGACTGAAGAGCCAGAGACATTAGGAATAAGCCCCACGACCCTCAGCGGACATCGCGTCTCGATGGCACAGAGGAAGAGCCGCCATAAGAACACGCGTGCGGCGCGTGTAATTCAATTTCATTGCATAAATGTCATCATCCATTCGTCGCTACACTTCTTCGCTAAACGGTGGCAGCGACGGACCCTTGGAAATACGAATCGCCGTATCGTCTGCGTATGTGTGTGTGTGTCGGGGTGTCCCCTTTCCTGTTTGCCCAGTCATGTTTCGAGAGGAATGCAAACGCTACAACGGTTCCCCGTCGTCTGCAAGTGGCCACTCCAACCGTTACACGGCCAATGCTCTTGCCTAATAACGACCCCAATATTATATACACCAGCCTGCAGCAGACGTCGTTTCCTTATCTCAACGAATTCGTCCTATATAATAGGAACAGCAGAACGGGTGACGATGGCAAAAGCAACAGCGGTTATTGATGACGTCGGTGGAGGACGTACGTTGTCATGACAGCGACAATTCTGATGACGCGTCAGAGGCCCCGAAAAATATTCCTCTAAAAGAACGAGGCTAAGCAGTAGGAATGAGTCCATGTTCGGGTGATTTTACCACTTACTCGTCTATCAATTTATTTGTTTTTAGAATAAACATAAGATATCTATATTATATACAACATTCAAGAGTTTGTCAGCCCCAGTTTGCTTGGGGACCTCTAGAATACCTGTCCCTCGTTTCAAGTTCTGCTAGCGAACTGCGAAAGGCCACAGAGTTGTATCGCTGGATGGTGATAGAGAGACGCTGCTTATTACTTACTTATTTGTTTAGTTTATTCGAAGACTAATCGACAGCATTGGTATGCGATATATTTTCTGTCGTTCAAACAACGACTTCCATCACAGCTGAGCAGTATCGTAAGACAAGGATGAACATTTTGGCCTAAACATTTGGGCTAAATATTAATTTCTGGGTGCAAACCTAAACACCTGACTCGCGCACTAAAGTCTATAACTGCAAACTTAGACCTAATAATATTATAGCCTATCAATAGCGGGTCACAGTTGGACCTACGCAATCGGTCGCAAGCGGTGATCCTCTCTAATAGCGCCCCTCTTCAAAGTCTCACGACATTAGGAAATATGACGGGGTCGTTTGCTCAATATCCTCTTCACTTCACTCTTCACTGGAAATCAGTCGGAGCACGACCCTTGCCATCAACAATCAATGACTCTCTAGTCGTAATAAATTCTAGCTCGATAATAACGCAGCAAATGCATGGTGGTATAGCCTATGTAAACAGACTTTTTCCTATATGATGTACTGTATAGTGTAGGTCTACGGTATCGAAATTTGTGGAGACGGGTAGACGAGGCAAAGAGAGATTTAGTCGATTACTTCAGCAGATGCAGAGAAAACGCTTCCGGCTGATGTCACCGATGAATAAGCGACCCCGTGGGAATTGCAGGGAAACCAGTTTCATAACAATTTCGATCGATCGACCTAAATTGAGACAAACTGCTGCATCTGCTGCAGTCTGCGACATTTCTAAAGAACTGATCCCTGAATAGACCTAGTTTCCAAGCATTCGAGCATTTGAATGGGAATGTGCAAATTTCTTCATTTGACGACGTAGCCTAACTGATGATGAAGAATGCTGAGAAAAGAATGCGAAGAAGAAGAACAATATTGGGACTATTATTCTGTGAGTTGTCATGACGACTTATGTCTGACGCACGACATACAGGTCTACATATTCCGAGTCCTACCTGCAATTACCTTGAAATTAATTCATTCATTTAGAAAATTGACATAGTAGTCAAAGTATTGTTGTCAATCACTCTGCTCTGTGAGTCTGTATAGGTCCACAGTATGTAATATGTATTGTTGACTTTTAAGTCGGCACAAGTTGTCAATAATATAAATTCTAACCCTAAGGTTAATCCTAAGTTTCAGCTCAGGATGCAGCTTTGAAAAACGTTGCCCTCCGGATTAGGTGCAGAAATCAACGATTATAGTAAAAAGACAGGGTAGGCCTAAACGTCGCTGTCGGTTTCTGCAGCTGATGCAACTTGTTTGTAACTTAACGGTCTGCTGATGGCTGCGGCGTTCTTAAAATCAATGGTGCGTGACGAGGAGCTGAAAGTGCTGATGACTAGTCAAGCATGCGTGCTGATGGTGTCTTTTAACGAATCTTACCTAATTTACACCCACGCAGCAAGTTATTGACTGGCCAGCAATGAATGCCTGAGTCATTTTCGGCATTACTTTGCACTGGACTTGGTAAGAGACAGTATACCTATAGAAAACGTCATCTCGAACTAGTCAATGGATACAAAAAGGTTGTTTCGGTTAAATAAATCAATATGTCATGATATATAATTATGTCTGATGTAATTGCAATATAATTATAGTGGTTAACTTTCATGTTGCGTCACATTGAAACAAAGTCGACGTCACGAAAAAGTTCAGATACGGAAGATTATACAAATGGACTTTATTTCAAAAAGACGAACCGACCTCTGATGGCGAGACTAATGCAGCACAATGAGAGATTACCTTAAATGGCGATACTGCTAGCGCTATTATTATATAGAGTAAGACAGCGACTTTTGAGGGGTTTAAGATTCCAATAACAGATCACCTTTTAAAACCCACAGGTCCCTTGTTATGCTGAACTTTGAGTCGATCTGAAGCTAGCATCTCCATGCATAAGTACTTAGGCCTAGTTTTTCTATTACAGTTGATGATTTATAATGAGTGTATCTTATTAGCAGAGAAAATCAGAGAAGTAAGAAAGGCCTTCAGAAAGCGGAGAGAATATGAAGACAACCAAATAATTATGACGAACGCTAAGTACCACAATTGTCATGACCAGCTAATACGTTGCTGTGTAAGACTTAGACCTGTCTATCTACCCAGATGATCCAAAATGACCATTTTAATAGTGTATAATATAAGGGACTTGTAATTTGTCAAAACGCGATGATAGACGAATCAGACCGTAATCACTTGAATCCCTATAAGGATTCAATCATGATACTAGAAATTAATCCCTTAGGCCTTTGCCGACTACATAGATAAACTCTGCATCTTATCATTACGCCATGATTCTCCCACAGCAGACGAACTACCGATCGATTCTAACTTATCACTACCCGTCCATGCGGTTCCCGTCTCCGCCCATAGATATAGGACACTACGTATACACACACACTGTATCTTTGTTCCGCCGAATCCCTTTGCTTCGTTTGTACTTCGGCGGTCGAATAACATCAGATTGTCGTGCCTCTTCCTTGCAACCATCGCAACGGTGCATTTCTACGGTTTCCGGTGTGGTCGCAGTCGGTCGTTCTCACGGGGACAATGGAACCAGCGTGCCTCGGCACAAACGGCAGCGTAGACTACACGGACGTCGTATACATCTGATTAGCATTGCGTCGATACAGCAAAGAAAATTAATTATTAACGACGGATGACGGAGGCAGGCACCACGTCTCGCTTCAGCTGTGTTTGGTTTGCGGAAATCAGGTACACGCCTCTCAGACGTCTTCGATTTCTACACTTCAGCTGTGGTCTGTTGACGCAAGGCCTTTATATACAATGAGGGCGAAGGCGTCTGCCGATATATATATATATACATATTTATTTATATATATATATAAATATATATGTATAGGCCTACATGTAAGGTCTCGCTTGGTTTCGCAACTTTGTGTATCTGATCGATTTCCTTCATATCTGAAGCGAGGGAGGCGTGAGACAAAGTCCAGAACGAGGAATTGGAAATGCGATTTAGTCAGTGCATATTATGCAGAGCACACATACGCTCGTTGTTATAACACGTCTACTGCGTTCTTTTGATATAGTAGGCCTGGTATATAGGCCTATTCTAGTAATTATAATATGATAATTATTAAATTATTGAAATCCCGAAGGGTCATTGATACTTCGGGTAAAAAAATAGTAATATTATATAATATATAAAATGATATAATTATATTCAATTCAATTCAATCAGTTTATTGTTGTCAGTTTATTATATGCAAGGACTGAAGATCTATGAGTAATAAAGGAATAAAATATTATCAGTAACATTTTTAGATTTATTTTATTTATTTACGCATTTCTATACCGCCCCTTCAAGTCCACTACTACTCAGAGGCGGTCCCGACTACAGCCCAGGGGAGTATCGGAGTTTTCACGTCGAAGCACCACGAGCAACTGTAGGTGAAGGACTTGCTCAAGGTCCCTACGCATTGGCTAGGGTCTGAATCGAACATTGCTCCACACATGTCCTATAAATCATGTAGGGCAAAGCAGTATAAGAAACCCAGAAGCGATGTTAGTTCTGTTTAGGCATGGCACTCCTACCATTAACATCTGTGTTCTATAAAATCAATACTTGTTTGCATAAAATATATACAACTGCAAAATGTATGGCATGATATATATCTTTCTCGTAAGATATTCCAACATAAAGGGTTAACCAGTTAATAAGAAAACAGGTTGGTCTTAGCCCTTAGAACCCGACAGATCGGCCGGCCTGTTATGCATAGCGTTACAGGAGCCCAAGGTTCAAGGGGCTAAGTCAAAATTAGAATGTGATGAAAGACGACATCGCCAATAAACTAAGCAAGAGTATTTGAGAAACTATGCTCAATGCTCAGTCATGAGGCTCTCTGGTTGAATCAATAACTGTATAGATTGGTTGAACCTAGTGCAGCATGTGAGCCTTACTGCGTCCATTGTTCAAAGTACGACATGAGTCTTTTATTGCCCTTCTGTCACCACTTAACATCATTCTGTTTCATTGTGGACATGTGCTTATAAGAACAATAAATATGGTAGTACGTTTAGGTCGAGGGAGCCTCTGTGGTACCCCGCTCATAAACAAATGCTGTAGAAATATATGGTTACAATTCCTATGATTTGCTAAACATTTTTCAGAGTCACAGCAAAGATAGGGTTCTCTTCATATGACTTTTGCATAGAATTAATTTGTTTCCTTGAAACCTGAAACAGGTGTTTGGTCGTAAGGACAAGAGTGAGAGCGCAGGAAATGGTGATTATCTTGGCAATCACTTTTCCGATATCCGGTACAATGCCGATAAGCAGAAGTTTGTTGTTGGAGAGAGCGAGGAAGAGTTCCAGCGGAAGAAGGCGATCACTCAACAGAAAGACCTGGAAAAGCTGCTCCTAAAGGCCGACAAAGAAGACATAAGTAAAGGAACTTCTTATAGTGAAAGATAAATAAAGATATTAGTAAAATACACAAATGTAGACATTAGATAGGAACATGGAAAATTTTTCTTGTGTCTTCTAGAATTTTGAAGTTGCTTTTTTGGTGTATTAATAAGAAAGATTTACTGTATGTAGCACCCCTTCAAGGCAATCTTCTCAGGAATGTGCCCAACCTAACCAGGACCTAACAGCAAAGTCTTGAGGTTAGAATTAATCAGATACACGTGAGAGAAATCTAATTTATTGTAAGTTTGTCACATTTGAAATTGAACCTATTGCAGCATGTGAGCCTTGCTGCGACTGGTCCATTTTTCAAAATACGACATGAACTACTTAGCCTTTTAATGATAAGAACAAACAGCCTTCTTGAGTGCGCTGGTTGGCTTAGACACAGCGCACAGAAGATTTGTGTTAGTTTCAGGCCAGTTAGGGTGTTGGTTGTTAGGCTCGGCGGCCCATTGAAGTGTTGTCACTTGCGAGATATATTTTGCTATATCTAACGATGCTGTACATTAGTCTGTTGACATTGTACAGTAAAGATATATGCTGTCTTAACTGATTTGAATTGAGTTATATTTTCTTCTTATCAAAAGGTGCAATTACTTTAATTATTAAATATTAGTTTATTGATCTTTGATATTGAGAAGTTGCTATATAAACGCTTCATGCTTAAGTGCTTGACTATAAGAAAACGTTCAATATCTGTTGAAGGTGATGTTGAGATGATAGAACTGAAGAGGCGGCTCTTGGAGACCGAAGCGCAGATGGCTCGCATCCTTGAAGCAATGGAAGCTGTGCAGCAGAAGGTCGGTGGAACAGTTGCTGCTGCTGCCAGTGAAGCCTTAGCGACAGAGGTCGGTGATTTACGATGTTAATCCCTTCAGCAGTCAATGACTTCTACTTCTATTCGATGTTGTTTGCTCCTCCAATTTGATTATCCAACGTACATTTTATATTTCTTCCTGTCACAAGGCAAATTTGTATAGATCTTTGGAGAAGTCTTGAAAAATAACCTACCAAAAGTTATTAACCCCTTTACCGGCCATTACAGTTTTTGAAACCTGCCCTTAAACGGCCAATTAATTTCTTTTTAAATTTTCTGAAAAGTTGAAAAAGTATGTAAGAAACTATAAAAAGTCGAAAATGTAATGAATGTAAGCCCATAGGCCTATGACTGTAGATATATTTATGTAGGCCTATATATGTTAGCCTATTTAGGTAGGCTTATTTATGTAGGCCTATTTATTGTAGGCCTATTTATGTAGGCCTATGAATGTAGACCTATGAATGTAGGTATATTTGTTTAGACCTATTTATGTAGATCTATTATAATGTAGGCCTATTTATGAAGGCTTATATAAGTTAGGCCTATTTATGAAGGCCTATGTATGTAGGTCTTTGTATATAGACCTATGAATTTAGGTATATTTGTGTAGGCCTAAATAACGTAGGCCTATTTATGAAGGCCTATTTATATGTTGGCATATATATGTAGGCCTATGTATGTAGTTCTATGTCTGTGGGCCTATATGTGTAGACTAATATTATGTAGGTCTATGTAATATACGTACGTGATATCAGCTAGGCGAATATATTCTGGATTGTCGTATAAATGTCAATTGTCATGGACGAGTACATTCGGGTTAGCCGGTAAAGGGATTAAAATTGGTGAAAACTTGACGAAGCTCTGACAGAAACAGTTTTGCACAGTTTGTTTGGGACACGGTGTAGATACAGGCTTTCACCACAGCGTATCCGAGTGTGCGTTAAGTGCATAAAGGTGAAATAGAATCGTATAAAAATTATTTTACCAAAGTAAAATTATTTTCCTACCTGCCTACCCTGTTACCGGAAGCACACCATTATATTTTTGGCCGAGTACAAATAGGCTATTTAGTGCTCCTGATGTAGAATAAATAACAGAATATTCCACTGGATCCGCCGTGTTTCTATGAAAATAGGCCTTCTAAGCTGCATATGTCACGAGCCTTCATCCCATGACAATGCAAGCGGCAATTTGCCGTCGTTCTGTATTATCTTCCTTCACTTCATCATTTTATGACGTAACAATTCTACTACTAGAACTTAGTTTTATATCATTATTATCGTCTGCATCAGACGAACTATTGTGATCTCAAACAATAAGCGCCCGTCTCATTCAGAGACTCATTGTTAGACGAATCATGCTTTCGACCACGGCAACGTCCAACAATGTTTACAACTTTATAATTATTTTTTATTGCTCCGTTTATCATCATGACCTAATTTATAGTAAAGAACGCCGTCATTATAATCATAAAACATAATTATATTTTGGTATATCCCTTAGGACGATTTTATTCATGATACAGGATCAATAAATATATGCAAACCGCAGCGGTGAATGATGCTGGATGAGTTAACTCGGGGATCCTGCTAATTGTAATTTTCAATTTATAAAGTGCCTTCTAGAAAAACCTCAACAGAGGCGCTCCTAACCCAGTCAGCTCAAAACATTAACAAAAGGGGTTATGTGATCTAATTTTGAGTTAATTAAAGAGTTTATGCTGAATGGAATCGGACATGCATAAGTGTACTAGTGTAGCAATGTACTATTTCAACATACAATTTATGACATGGCACTACAGACTCTAATTGATCTACATGTTAAAGAGGGCTATTGATCTACATGTTAGAGTATAATTTTTTAAGTGCATGAGTGTATGTAGGTTTTTTGCCCATATTTTTTACTTTTCTAACAGATAAATTATACGTTTAGATGAAACCTCTGAAATTTTCTGACCACATTCAATGGGGAACCTCTGAAATTCATCTTGGCTATGTCTCTGTATCATTCTTTTAGTATTTAGGCACTGTGCATGGTCTGCTTGCTATCGGAATACAGAGCTCTTTCTTTGTAGGAGGAGGACATAGATTCCATGGGGATTGCTACTGGCCAGGGTCATCAATCAATAGCAATGCCGCATTCCAGCAAACGAGAGAACTCGGATGATGAGGATGCTGAGAGCATCGAAGACATCGGCGCCATGGACTGCACTGCAGATACGGAGGAAGAAGAAGACGAAGAAAATGCCAGCGACGAAAGAAGCGGTGGTGGCGGCAGCGGCTCTGTGGAGGGTAGCGACATCCGAAACTTTATTAATCTGGCGGAGGAGCTCAAGGATCTAACGGTTTCCAGTGGCAATATTTGGCGAGACGAAGTGGCTGACAGTAAGGGTGGTGAAAGCGCTGATCTTCGCCAGAGAAATATTGATAAACGACGGAGCGAATGAAATGATTGATGATGTCTGTTGAAACACAGATGGTCTGCATCGATATCCCAGAGTGAAGCACTTGTGTTGTGTCTTTAGAGTGTGTGCCCTGCACTGCTGAACCATTCTTTGCACTGCATCTGAAAAACAATTGCATTCATTGTTATAGGGAGGGATGAGCCGGATGTTGCCTCATAACTGGCTGAATATAGTATTTGCTATGAAAACATTGTACTTCACAATCCTTCCTTTGTTGAACGTTTCATTTAAAATAACAAGGTATCTATCACATACAAGTTGAAATTCAACTAGAAAACTAATCAATTACACAAGGTTTGCTGGATTCTTAAGCTTATTCACCAAATAAGTTTCTGTGCAATAGGTGATTTTCATTTGTGTATATTATACAGTTAATATACACTCTACAGCTCGGATCGTACACAATAAGAAATTAATCCATTTCAAGGTGATGTCACTGATGTGGAATGTTAGCATTCATTAGCTTTAGAGTAGTTTGTCGATTTACGGGTTTGGCAGACTCGTGAAATTTTGATGTCACCCCAATATAAGTCGTTCCCTGATTTCGTAAAAATTGTCCCAAATTTTGCAATTTCTCCTTGAGTATTTAAAAAAAATGTTAGGTTTCTCATATGTACTTAGATCCAGCAATTAGTTTCTCAGCGGAAGATTTCGACCCAGCTCATCCCTAACTATTATCAGTGTTAGCGAAAGCTAAGAACATCAGACATTGATTTCAACTTCAAGTGATAATGTTAAATATGTTGCTGCTTGTTGCCATTGAGTAATACCTGGGACTATTATTACGGAGGGATAGGAAACTGCAACGCATCAACCAATCAGAGCGCGTTTCTTACGGTGCGCAGCTGCCTTTGACAAAACACGTAAGATACGGGTACTTACGTGAGATACGGGTACTTTCATGCACACTTTTAAACTTAACGGTCGCTGCAAACATTTATCTTTTTCGTTCCTATCATCATTCGTAATGATTCTGTATATTCACGGAAATCTTCGTTTAAATGTAATGCCACTCCATCATAAAATCTTCCTTCGAACTCGTTTAAAGTCGCATTGTCAACAAAACAAAACGGAACTATTTGTCCGGCGGAAGTATATGGCATAACACCGCAGCCACTGCTCAAGTTCTTTCAGCTAACGCGCAGTAATCTTGGGCCCAGACATATATAGGTCAATGACCCAATTCCATTAGCTGCGTATCCCTCCGTAATAATAGTCCCAGATTTGACTGCCATGTTTAGTTAACTTATGATTGTTATGCTCCATCATTTGTAATAACCACAATTCATTAGGTTATAATTATTTATGTGGTTTGTTAATTCTAGTGGTGAAACTGCTGAAAATAAGTTAAAGATTATCCAAGGTTAGTTGAGTCTTTGTTGCTGTTGAATTATTGTTGAATTTGGTCCTGTAATTAATTTGCTCTAATATTATTAAAATGAGAAAACGTGGTGTTTAATATGATAATAACAGCAATTGCATGCCCCAGGACTGTTTAGTTCATTTTATTACAATATATTTGAAATTGTTAATTTTATGAATTATTTTAAGCTACATTTATTTATTTATTCCAACAGTTAAAGAGATCTGCGGCTGCCATTGATGTTTTTAAACAAAATGGTATGGTTATTGCAGCGGTTCTCAACCTATGGGTCGCGACCCCAATGGGGGTCGCCTTATGATTTCCCAGGGGTCGCCTGAAGCCTTCAGAAATTAAAAATGACGTTGTCTTCATAGTTTCTTAGTATTTAATACATGCAGACATTGCAGCGACTTAAGAATAATATTCACTTGTATGTCATTCACAGCCGAAATTGAAGAATTTGAGCGGAGTGCAAGAAATTAACTTCATTCACTTTAATGTTTATATCTACTTTTACTAGTTTTAGAATCATTGAAAAGTGCTAATAATGCTTCATTGATTAGCATGGGCGACCGTAGATATTTGGCACGTGTGACATATGGTCTACTTTTTGCTGAGAGATAACTGCTTAGCTGTAAAATAGGCCTACACTATGGAGCCTACACTCACAATAAATACAGAAAATTGGCGTAGATACGCTATTGTGTAGTGTAGGCCTATAATTATAATAATTAGACTTTTTGTTGTTATTAAACTTAAATTTCTTAGTTTCAATTCGTAGGCATCCAATTTGTGCCAGAGGAAGGTTTTGTTCCTCTATTGTTGGGCAAGTGGGGACGGAATTGAAAAGTAATGAATATTTTGGGGTTTCCAGTTTTATCTTATATTCGGAGAGAAAACTGAAGTAATGACTAAAAGATTCATCAGTTTTTTGGGGGAGGATAGTGTGTTATATACGTAAGGAAAACTAATAGTCATCAGTTTTGAGTAGTTACTTAGGTCCAGGTCGCAGAGGGGATCATAGGCCCTGGTAGGCTTGAATGATAAGAGATTTGTTAAATATGATAAAGTTGACCTGGTAGTCAAAATATAGCCTAATTGCCAATATTTCAAGTAGGCAAGTGCCCGTCTGGCCCCTTGTGTTGGCGCCCATGTTAATTAGTGATCGATTATGCTACTAATTTTATGCATGATGGATTGATGTATAACTATGCGGATGATAAAAAGATGAAAAGTAGAATGCACTCAGTTTAATGGGACCAAAATACAGTAAATTTTATTGTTGGGGTTGCCACAACGTTGAAATCAAATTTGAGGGGTTGTGGCACTAAAAAGGGTGAGAACCGCTGGGTTATCAGTTCATTGTGGCATTTCTGTGGATTGCATGGGATTCATGGTATGTGATGAATGAAACAAGTGAAAAGAATTTGTAATCCAAAAGGTATTTATCCCTTTAATGCAGAGAATCCCGAGATGGTAGTAAAATGCGTGGATATAACAACCAACTCGACATTAAGGAATGGCTCTTCATAATTACTGAGACATGCATGCTCACTTTTAGTAAGAGGTATTAGTTAGGGAATAACCGGATATGATTTTTCTCACCGGATCCGGATAGTTGGCCTAAATATTTGCGGATCCGGATATCCTCGCTTACAATGTGCCTAAGCTTCATGTGAGTCTACCGTTTTGCCATGGGGTC